>NDXB01011075.1:0-33411 GCA_002631895.1 Agapornis roseicollis
GTTAAGCCAGCAAAAGGCTCCTTCTCTGATGCTATGTGCCTGTTGAAGGGTTAGCTTTGCCCTGGCACCTGGAAGAGGCTGCCTTATTCACCAGCTTACCACAGAAACAGATTTATGGGCTTAGTAATGAGTGTAAAGAGGAAAAACAACCCTGACTCTGCCAGAACACAGAGCAGTCCCAGGCAGCCCAGGGTGCAGTGATGCTGGGGAACGCGTGTGCTGGTTTGTGACCCATGCCACGTTCCAGCGGTTCAGCACCTCACAGGAGTCTGAAACCTCAACAAGCCCAGAATATCAAAGTGCAGACAAGTCACCCAGTTAATTCAATCTCATAAAATACTTGACTATTAATTACGCATGTGAGCAGGGTATAAGGCCATCTCGACATCAATAAACTAGCCTTGCAAAGTCTGGTTTCCAGCTCAAGTGCTCAAGGGAACAATCCTCGTAGACAAATGATTCATTCACCAGAGTATTTTAGAGATGGAAAAGAAAATCTCCCAGCCTGTAGCGTATGTTATGGCAGGACTTAAGCCTACTCCAGATTTATGTTTTGGCAATGACTGCGAACCCCAACAGCACAGGTCCTTGGTCAAAGAGCTGTCAGGTACAGGACAAGGGGAACTTAACACAATCACCACAATTTAATGGGTCAGAAGAGGCCCTGGGAAAGAAACGTGCAGACAGGCAACAGGTCGTTAGGCAGAGCCCCTTTCTGCCAAGGATGGCAGAGTCAGGGGCTCCTTCTGCCCTGGAGGAAGGGGCTATGCTGCCTGTGACACATCACATCACCCCAGGGCACACTGGTGCGGGCAGCAGCTATGAGCAAGGCAGCACTTCTGGTCCTCCCTACCCTGTTGTTTGCTAGGAGAACCTGTTCCTGGGGGGATCTCCCGCAGGGCCTGGGGGGCAGCAGCATGGAGAGAGGAAGTGGACATACCTTCATCTGGCCTTATGTCCGGCCTCCTAGTATCTTTCCGATCGTTCTTATCATCAAGGGCATCAGCCAAGTCAAAATCCATAGGATTCTTTGCTAGAAAACAACATGGGGGTTAGCATTGCTGGCCACAAACTGGGTTGTTCTTCAATTATTTAATTAATCATAGAATCCTAGACTGGTTAGGGTTGGAAAGAACACTAAAGGTCATCTTGTTCCAGTCCCCTGCCATGGACAGGGACACCTTCCACTAGACCAGATTGCTCCAAGGCCCGTCCAACCTGGCCTTGAACACTGCCAGGGATGGAGCAGCCACAGCTTCTCTGGGCAACCTGTGCCAGCGCCTCATAGAAATGTTCAGCTCTGCCAAGGAAAAGTACTGATGAATGAGATGATGCCCCAACACAAGCATCTCTTCTGGTTTTGCTGTGCTGCATTGTAGCAGACCTTCCAACCCCATCCTGTTTTATGTATGGTGAGAAACATCACGTTCTTCCCATGGAAAGAGTCCCACACTGGCTCAAGTGCCAGGCAGTCAGATAAATGAAGCTGGGTAGAAAAGGTCAGTGCTCCTAAGGGTGGAGGGAAAGGAGGCATCTATGCCATGGTGACGTGCCAGTTGGAGCAGCCTACAACTTGATGGCTTGGTGCTGTTTTCCTCTGTGAATGGCCCATTTGGTGCTCTAAGCATCCTGGCTCTGACAGATCAGCTATTACCTTTGCTAAACCGCGGCTAAAACCACGGTCCAGAGGCAACCCAAGCTCCTCACCCCTCCTGCCAGCTCACACTGAAATTGATGTTTTTAGCCTTTTTTTTTAAGCCTGGGAGTGCCTTTTGCCAAAACTCTGCCTGAGCCAGCAGCAAAGTGCCCACTGACAGGGTGTCCTGGTGGGATGGTAAGCTGGTGGAGCCTGGAATGGCTGTGTTGTGCCATGCCAGTTGGAAACAGCAAGCCCACGGCCTTAAAACAGGCAGAGGAATGCAAAAGGGTCCAGGAACTGCTGGGATGCCCAGGGAAGTGCAGGGCAAAGCCAAGATACCCTGTCTGCCGTGTGGGTTTTGTTTGCAATGCTGCCATCACGGCACATCCCTCTGCCTGCGCCAGCAGCGGAGCTGGGGTGGAGCCACAGGGCTGGGGTGCTCATACTCACCTGGGTTATTTTTGGGGGGGGGCCTTGTAGTTTTTGGCTGCTTGGTTGTGGTGCGGATGACATCCCAAAAGCCGTTGTCTGAAGGGAGTTGGGGGGAAAAGAGACCAAAATGACATTACTCTCTGAAACATGCATTCGGACAAGTGCTGGGAGGGGAACCCCCTCCCTGCAGGGAGACAGGGGCTGCTCTGGAGTGGTTTGTTGTGTGCTCTGAGCTCTACACAGCTTCAGCTGCCCCTGACACAAGGGAACCTCTGCTTGTTGGTGCCTTGGGGATGCTCAAGCTCTTGATGTGAGTAGTGGGTTATGTGCCAGCAGGGGTGGAATTTGGGAAGGGAACAAGCAGGGCTGCCAGAAAACCCTTTCCAAACATGTGCCAGTGGGATTCAGAGCTCTACCAGTGTATGGCCAGTACCCAGCTACCCACAGCATGCAGGAGCAGGACCAGGCACCACCAAAAAGATGCTTACGGATGTGTATATGGATGTTCTACTTCATTGATGAAATCGGTCAGGGAAAACACTCCACAAGGAGTGTTTTCCCCTGTCCAGAGCCCCGAGGCGAGCACACGTGCACCCTCCACAGGGCACAGGAAGCTCCACAGTACCTGGCTTTCCTGGCCTGGGGAAGGGCTTTGGAGTCGGCTTGGCTGGTTTGGTGGTAGTCTCCGGAATGGTGTCAAAGTAATCAGCCAAATCAAAGCCTGCTGCAGGAGAAAAGGGATTGTTAAAAAGCCCATCGCTTGTGGAACGGTGAGAGGCTTCCAGCAGCGACCCCCGCATGGCAGCTCTGCAGCTGCTATTGCACGACTGCTGGAGGTCACAGGTACCTGTGCCAGTGTGGAGCTGAAAAGGGAATCCAGCTGCTCTGCTGCTCAATCACAACCATGTTGCAGAGCCTTCAGATCAGCCTGGACATCCTTCAACTCCTCCTCCCTGAGCTGTGGCTCCTGCCCACCCCAAGGCTGAACAACCCCAGAATAGCACTTTTGGGGCATCTTCTGGTGCTGATGAGAAGCTGCTGTGGGCACTGAGCTGGGCTCACTCTGCTCCCTGTGTGACCACCCGTGAGTGACCCTGGGCTGAACGGAGCACAGGAACACACCGCAGGAGCCCTTGGTGCCATCACTCATCC
Source organism: Agapornis roseicollis (assembly GCA_002631895.1). Classification (NCBI taxonomy): domain Eukaryota; kingdom Metazoa; phylum Chordata; class Aves; order Psittaciformes; family Psittacidae; genus Agapornis; species Agapornis roseicollis. The sequence continues at coordinate 3,224 of NDXB01011075.1, forward strand.
AAAAAGCACTCCCCAGGGAAGAATTAACTTGCTGAGATGAAACCTCAGCCTCAGTGTACGTCCATTTCCCAGGGAGAGTTTATTGGATCAAACAGCCTCTTGTTCAGGCTGTGATCCAAACCCTGCAGCGCTGCACGTGCTTCTGGCTCTTGTCTCTTCTCGTCCCTAGCAAAGACCGTGGTGGCCAAGGAGCTGGACAGTCGGATTTGCTTAAATTTGTGCCAAGATCCTGATGCAGGGGTGAACAGATTCACTTCCGAGCACTCCCCTGCTGCAGGTTATTTCAGGCTGCCCCAGCAGGGTTGAGCAACCCTCAGCTCTTGTGACCATGCTATATTTAAGCAGGTATATCTGGCCACAGCTGCGCCGGAGGAGCTGCCAGCAGTGAAACTCGGGTGAATTTAAGGAGCTTCCTCAGCCAGGGCAGATGCTGTGAAGCTGACCAGCCAGCACATCTGATGAGCACAGTCAGAGAGATGTTCTTTCCCTGTGTGGGGAAACGCCACCAGGCTGGGCTTTTCTGTGGAGGCTGGAGTAAAAAAAAGGGAAGGAAAATACCCTCTGGGCTCCCTCCTGGAAGGAAATCTAGCAAGTGCCATTCAGCCAGAAACAAAAGCCCTTGTGTAGCTGAGCAGTGATTTGTGCCTTTTCCATTATTATACTGCAAACTGTGCAAAATTCAGCCTTGGCCGTGAATGCTCCACTGCCACTCACCTTCAGCATGGACAGAAATATCAATATTGCATTTACTCTGGCCCTCCAGGGGAGTGCCTGTATGTACACCAGCGCCAGCCTTCTTATGGGCAAGTGACGGTGCCCCAAGACAGCACAAGCCACACATGGGCAGCCTGCAGTGGGGCTCACATGATTCAAAACCCCTGGGAAGCAAACCCCACACTGTGCTTAAATGATACACACACAAGAAGGTCTCACCTGTATCACCTGCCGGCTTCCTGGGGCCCATGGGAGTCGCTGTGACAAACCAGAGGAAAACCTTAGTCACAGACATCACTGAAAACACATCACTTCTGTTTGAGAATCAAGGGCTGACATTCTGCCACAAGCTTTCCAGCTGAGCATCACCGGTCTGTGTTTGTAAAGTCAAGAGCCCAGAGCCCCAAAACCCTGCAGGATTGAGCCCAGAACTCTGCAGGGCACAGCTGTGCCTGGGGCTGAACACTCTGTGCAGGCCAGCATCCTGCCAAGCTGAAAGCAGGGAGCTGTGATAAGCTGCTCCAAGTTAAGACTCCTGGAGGCAGCAGCAAGGACACACACTGTACAGAACACTGTGGAAAACAAGAGTAAGCTGACAGGGTTTTGGTGTCCCCTGCCCAGTCAGTCAGTTAAATGACAGATAATTTCCAGCCCTGTGTTATGAACAGGAGGTTCCCTGTCAACTAGAGGAGTTTTGGTGGCACCCTGATGCTCAGATCCCAGCTCCCCTGGATGCTCCTGGGCTAAAACAAGCTACAGTCAGCCTTTAGAGCGAGGGATCACTTGCTTTTTTCACCCCCTGTAAAGGACTACCCATTAATAGTGACAACTGTTGCCAAGTATATGAATAAATTATAAGCAAGAGTTGTGGCTGCTCTATTCCCATTAACTTCCGTTTGCGCCTCTGAGTGTTTCTGCTGGGCTTGTTTTCCAGTGCGCTGGTACTGTGAGATGTGACCCGACTCCAGACCCTTCACTGACATGCTCAGTGTCACTGCTACGTCAAATCACTGCCGTGCCACTGTGTTTTGCTCATGGGAATCAGAAAGCGAAGGGCACACGGTCAGCAACCAGCTTCTCCAGGCCCATCCCCAGTCCTACCTGTTGGCAAGCCCAGATGGACATTGCATCTTCTCAGGCAGAGAAGCTGAGGTAGCTTGTATCCTCTACAACCCTCCCACCAGCACCAGATCCCAAGGAACAAATTGCATCCATGAACATCTATTTGTTTTCTCCTCTTTAAAACAATAAATAAATGTGACTTACGTCGCTTGGTGGTGTGGTCATACAAGGCATCTCCTAGGTCAAAGTCATCTGACTTGTCCCCATGACCTGGAGACAAAGAATCAGCAGTGGTTGTACTTGCTCCGCACAAAGCAAACTGCCTTTAAATACAGCATGGATAGATTCATTTGCTCAAATTGCTTTAGTTTTTTGCTGTTTTTTTCCAAGCCTGACCCATCATCAGCGATGAGGAAGACATCAGCCTCCTCCGAATGCTGTGACTGTTAAATTGCAGAGCAGTCATCTCTGGATTTTCCATTTGTCTGCCCTAATGGATGCGGTATAAAAACACACGCTATGCTTAAATTTGTCAAGGAGAGCCTACCAATTCATCTCTTCGGCTGCCACTCATCTGTGGCTGTGCTCACGATTATATGTTTGCTAAACACCATGAAAACATTGGGACAGCGCAGACAAACCGGGTGAGAAACAAAAAAGCCCTCTGCACCTCTTCTTCACGACTGCCTTCCAACATCAAAGGCTTCGCATGAAAATGCTGCTGCTGGCTGCCAAGCACAACTTAGCATTTCAGAGACCGCCCCTATCACTCTGCCTTGTAATGCAAACCAGGCCCAAACCCCCATCCCAGGGATACACCTGACAGGGACAGGCAGGGGTTTTGGTAGATGCCTCACTGTAACTCCAGCCACTTTATAATTTCCCAGGGATAACTCGGCACTATTCCGTGTTCTCCTGCAACAGGACCAGCTAATCCTTCCTTTCTCTGTCCTTCTTATACATGGTGTTAATTACTGTTGACTTACCCTAGTTCTGAATGTATTTGTCTTGATAAATTCATGCTTTTACATCTCAGAGCATGCTGAGTAATTAATATCCTTTGGGCTTGCTAAGTACTGCAGCACTGCGAGAGAACATTAAAATGGCTTTCCTCTTATTCCTACTGCTAAATGGATTTAGCTATTGCCACCTGAGCTCCAGCGTGCTTCATGAATAAATTTAAAGCTTTGCTGACAAGGACAATAACAACGGGAAGGCACCAGTCCATCACAAAGCAGGCATCAGTGTTTTGGTGAAAAACTTGAACTGAGAGTGGTCACTCAGTACCGCAACACCTCCGGCTGCGTTTCACTCACACATCACACCTCCTTTCGGTTGCCGTCTATTCAGATGTACGCTCAGCAAACCTGAGGGCAAGTTAAACGGCTGGAAAGTTGCTATGGGCTTCTCTCCCCTGGCAAAGCACTTGGTGTGAAGCTGCCACTGGGGGTAAGTAACAAACACATGTCCCAGCCAGGGGGCCATGTTTCTCATTAAGATGAAGGATGCCAATGCTTCCCCTGTGAGCCTGAGGAGCGGCTGGTGGTGGGTCACCCACTGTAGGTGGAGCCCTGTTACCACTGTGTGAAATCCGTGGAATGAGCCCCTTGCTCCATACAGTGGCATGGCAGGGCTGTGCTTAGCACCCTCAGCCTCCTTGTACACCCCTCTGCTCTCTTGCTGAAGTATTTGCCTCTGGGGTCTTATTGCTGGTGCAACGTTGTCACCACGAGACAGGCCAGATGAAGCTGCAGGGTTATCCAGTGGTCTAAGTGCAAAAGAGCAGAGTAGGGAACAGGCAAAACCATCCATGGTGCCAAAAAACACAACCGCCCAGCTTCAGTGCTTGGATGGGTGCTGCTAAATCACTACGCGTCCCTCCTAAGACCCCACAAGCTCATTACTGCTGTGGCCAACTGTCCCAAGCTTGCTACTCTCTCAATTTCATGCAGGCTCTCTTTCTTAGCGTGGCCTTTTCCCCAGAGTTGACTGGATTTTCAGGAACCAGCAGGGCTTTGTCATTCTTGTCTTTGTATTGTAAACTGTTCAAAAAAAAGGTGGAAGAGGAGAACTGTGGTGTGTCTGTGGCAGGGTGAGAAGCACTACAAACCCCACTGGGGAAATGCACAGTCACTGCGTTTCGTTTCGGTTCCCTCGGCCTCTGCAGCAGGCTGGGCAAGCTGGCAGGAGGGATGCAGTGGCAGCACCACGACTTGCATTGGTATGCCAGGAATCATCCCTTCCCTCTCCCCCTTGCTCCCTCTGCTCTCCATGATTAAATAGATGTTAAGGGTGCTGATTTGCTGCATGCTGAGTCCTGATGTTAGCACATCACCTTTGATGTGTGAGCTCAAACACCAAGTGAGGGCAAGTGGGTGCTCATGGGAGTGCATGGAGACACCCCCCTGGTGGGGACACAGGCCCTGCAGGGAATGTGAGTACCCTAAGAAATGGGCTCCCTCCAGCCTGGCTCTGGGGGGCTCATGGGACCCACTGGCTGAGCAGCACTTACACCTCCCTAGGTTTGGTGACAGCTTCCCTCAGCATCTCCCCATGCAGGACAACAGGAGTGTGCCACTTCCAGAATCACTTTCCAAAGAGCCAGCTGACACACGAGCAAGTCCAGAGGGATGAAAGGTCTTCAGGGCCCTCCATCCTCAGGGGACTGATGTAAACCAGCAACATGTCCCAGCTGCAGCCGCATCCCAGGGGAATCGCACCCTGTCAGGGAGAGGCGTGCACGCAGCCCATGTGAAGGTTAGGAAAACTGTCGACACGCTGAATCACCCTGGACAACCTTTCCTAGGAGCTGCAGCGCTTGGCACAGCCCATTTCACAGGGCTTTCCAACTGCTGCTCATAGCAAACTAGATCCTGTTCCAGGGCAATGTAAACCCAGGAATCCCCTAGGCACTGGTGAGGATTAGTAATAGACTGCCAGTTAATTGAAGCTGACAACAACTTTATTTCATACAAAGGATGTTATAGAGACATATTACACCTTTTATGGATCAATAACAGTGCTACCGTCAAAGGCACGCAAACTTGCTTTCTTGCTCCTACAGATAAGAGCTGAATGCCTTCCTCCTTATCCTTTTATTCAGTTATTAAGCAGTAACAAACCCAGCACTTCACAGTGAGATGGTTAAAACCCAACCAGTCCTTTGCACGCATGTGTTCACCTTGCAAATGCAGGTTTTTGGGAGCAGCACTGCTGCTCCCTGCACTGTGTTGTGCAAAGCCCTTTGCTCCATGATCCCTGGAGAATTGGGTCTCCCGGGTTCCAAAAGCCCATCCTCTGATGGGAACCCATGCACAGCAGAGAGAATCTTTATATGACAGGTTTACACTCCCTGGGAGAAGCTGGCCATGCTCCTCCACACTAGAGCTCACAGGCAGCCTGCTGCTGAGTTGCAGAAGTGCTTGTCTGTAGTGCATGCTCAGCAATCAGGGTCATGCATGCTCTGATGTTCCACCTCCATCACAGGATATACCCATGCTGCCTGCAACCTGTTACAGGGCTATAAACCCACTTATACACAAACCCTCTGGTTGCTTGGTACTGGGCGATCAGCTTGGGATCTTCACCAGGGTTCATAACTAGGCTAGTTTGGGTTTTCTTCAAACTCCCCCCCCCAACCATAACACCCCCCCCCCAACCCTAACACCCCCCCCCCATTTCAGTGGGTTTGAAAGAACACTCCTCTCTGGCTGCTGGGAGAAAGCACACATCCCCAGGGGCAGATGCAAGGCGATTCAAGCCCTGGGTGCCAGCTGGCCAAGGACACTGGAACATCTGCAGGCCTGCAGGTCTATGGCAGGGGGGGGAATGGGCAAATGAGATGTATTTTCCATGTTTTGCTTTTATGTGACAATCAAAAGAAACTGAGCTGGGACATCTCGTGGTACCTAACAGGAATCCCCCAACACCAGAATGGGGAGTGGGGGCTACCCACCAGCAGCTGAGCCAGGAGGAGGCTATAAAAGAGAGGTGAGAGTTATGGCCAAGCCAGCTCCTTTGCCTCTCCCTGACTCCCCCCACCTTGCTGGGGGTATTTTTAATCAGAGCTAGCTGCTCTTTGAAGGTAGAAGGGTTTTGTGCCCTTAATGTATTCGCTCCTCATTATTTTCTGCAGCAAGCAGCTCAAACGCGCAATCGTACTCGTCAGCTTTTTAGCTTTTACAATTATATATATATTCTAATTAAACCCTACTGTTTGACAAAGCTTGAATTACAGTATCATAATTCACACCCAGTGTATTGCTAGGCTGTCTGCAGCACTCAGAGCAAGGTGTATTCCATTTTTAGTGCCAGCCCACAGCTCTCTTTGTGCAGTATATATGTGTTTAGCTTCCCTGGGAATTGAGAGCCCGCGATGGTATGAGATTGACAGCCTAGGAGATTCCAGGAGAATGCAAAGCAGGTACAAGGGCAGTGGAAAGTAAGTCAAAACTGCCTGACTTTTATGCAGCTACCTTAGGAGCAATGCAGAGGACAGGAGAGCAGGAGGAAAGTGTGCGCTGAGGGTCACAGGCATCAGGGTCTCCCCAGCAACCAACCTGTGTGTTTTGGCTCTGAGCTATGGTGTTGACACACACAGGTGGTTCCCTGTGCAGGGCACCCATGGCTCCACTGGCAACACTGGGTAGGGTGCCAGGGATGGAGGGGCTTTGGGTGCAGAGACATCTTGCACCGCTGGTGATGCATCCTTGCAGTGGCATTAAATGCTCTCTCAGCAGAGGTACAACCCCAATGGTCTGTGGGAAGCAAATGGCTGCTCCTTTACAAGTGAGGTCTGTTCTACCTCTGACTGCACTGGGGGTCCCCAGCGACCTCTGGAGCATGCAATGGCACCCTGCCCTTGGCCAGAGCAGCTATCCTGGTCAGTACAGACCAGAGCTTCAGACACAGCAGTGCTCTCTACCACCACTGCCTGAGTGCTGGCTCACGCCACCAAGCACCCAGGAAATTTACCTGCAAGTGCCACATTGCTTGCAAATCTTGAGCTCTTGCTGACCACTAAGACCAAAGCACGGTCCTATGAGTGTAGGGAGAGCAGAGCAATTCAGAGCTGTGGTGTTAGGGACAGCCTTTGGAAGCAGCTCTGACTAGCCAGGAGGGTAAGGACAGCTTCATGCAGCTGCACTCTCTCCAGATGTGCCCAGACAGACTGTCTCCTGAGCACAGACCTCCGCCTGAAGTTAGTTCTGTCTTGAAAAGCAGCCTCTGAACTTTCTCCATCTTCTTTGCCACTGCCAGGGAAGACAAGAGGAGATGACCCTGCACAAGCATCTCTGTCAGCAGCCCGCTGGGGCAAGGGGGGCAAAGGCTCTGCCTGGGGTGAAACTCAGCCCTCTGCACCCACCACAGCAGTGGGACGATGGGGGACACTGGGGGTACATCACCCCAGGCCAGGGAATGGCCAGGAGACAGTGGTGGGACACAGTCCCTGCCTGGGATGGTCCCTGCTCCTGGCAGGGAACACAGGGTAACTAACGTTGTCATCCTCGATCTCCATTCCCAGTGAAACATTGTGATTTCCAGAAGCACTAATCAAAATCATTCTTGATTATGGCAAAAACAACCTCTGCTGAATATATTTTTTTTTTAATGCAATTAACAAGGGTATATGGTAATTCCAAGCAATCTTGCTCTTGAGATTAAAGGAAAGCCTGCCAGGAAGCACATGAATAAAGCTTTAAGATGAGAATTTGCATAATGAAGACTTTCTCTTTGTGAAGGGACTAATGGTGGTTATGTTTGAAACCTATTAAGGAGAATGCCTAAAAGCCTCTGCTAAAGCCACTGCCCTGCCATCATGACCCATGCAAGCTCCATCACCCTCAACAACCTCCACATTGCTGGATCCCTGCTGGGAATATCAGCTCCACAACACCCCAGTGTGCCCTCACCTTGGTGAGCCATGCTGGATGGGGCAAGATGGGCAAGTGCAGGGCAACACACCTTGTGTTTTAAGCCACAGGGTAGTTCCGTGTTTCAGTGCTGGATGAGCAGCAGATGACTGCTGCAATCTGATTTGAAGGCTTACTAGGAATTATCTGAATTGTTCAGCAGCAGCATGATATGCTCAGCACCCAGCAACAGGGATGGAGGTGGCGAGGAAAATGCAACCTCCAAAACCAGCCTGCATCAGGTGGGCTCCAGGCTCCTTCCAGCAGACACCATCAGCACTGGGACAGAAAGGTCATGGTGAGCAGAAAGCAAGCCCTTGCTGGCACTGGACACTGGAGGGACAGCAGTGTCCACCTGCCCTGTGCCACACTGAGGCCTGCCTGAAGGTCCAAACGCATCTTCTCCCCACCTCAGGTGGAAGGACAGACCTCCACGTTGCTCCCAAAGCACCCAAAGAAGCAGCGCTGTCCCATACACCCTGCGGTGCTCCACAGGAGCTGCCAGTGGGTCACCCAGCAGAGAACAGACAAAAAACACACCACAGAGGAGCATCCCATCTGCTACCATCTCACACAGCCTTGCTCACTTCTTCACAGCAAGATTTAACACGTGGAAGGAAGTGCCCTCATTGTCTCCTTCCCAGCATCTGCATTTCGTAACCAACTCACAGAAGGAGGCCTGTGGTATCTACCAGATGTGACTGCATGGACACTGCAAGGAAACATCCAAAGCTGAGGTCTAAGGATAAGGCTTTTCCTCCTCACTTTTAGCATGTGAAAAGAGCCTCTGCTCCAGACCTGTTCGCAGAAGGATAAGCGACTCTTCAAGTGGCTCTTCCCCCAGCCTTGTCCTTCTTGGAGCAATGGCAGCTCCATCATCAAATCCATCAGCCTCCACTGCCAAACCCACCAGGGACCACGACCACTCAGCCAGCCCCCACAGGGACAGAAAGCACCCTCAAATCCAGAGGCATTTCTTCATGCTAAACTGTCATCCCAACTTTCTCCTTCCTCAAAAGCTTCCCTTTCACCTGCTGTCAGTCTCACAATTCAAACCACTGGTGAGATGAGAAGGGCTATTAGCAGAGCAGCTCGGTTGCTGCCAGCTGATTCTGCTTTTCAAACAGGGACCAGCTTGGAGGCTGCAGGAGCATGGCAAAGAGATTGTTCTCCACACGCCTGGGAACTGAGATGCGAAGGAGAAAATTTGCTGTCAGAGGGAAACAAAGTGTTTCCACACATTCCACTGCTGTCAGTGTTGGTGCGTCACTGTGACAAAGCTGTGAGCAGGAAGGGGCTGCAAGCACCAGCTGGCCCCAAGATGCTGCATCTCTGCTAGAGACAACCTAATGCTGGGGGTGACGCACTGAGTGCCCAGGGTAGATCTGTACAGCCACACAACAGCTGTTCAGGAGCAGGTGCCCAGACCAGGGCTGCACATGAGATAGTGCTACCAAAGCTGGGAGAGGTTTCCCATGGGATGCCTTGGACCAGCAGCTGCAGACCAGGCCTACCTCATCTCTGGCTCCACAGCATCTTTCTTTCCCTGTCCCTACATGAAACAAACACTTCATTAGGTCGTCTTCCAGCTCACTATGGTTGGAAAGCAGGTAGCCCTGTTCTGGCAATACAAGATGGCAATCAAAATGGTTTTCTTCAACATCAGCACTCAAAGCTTTCAAGGCTTCCAAGGCCCTCTGACATCTCTGAGCAGCTGACTCTAAGAAACTTTAATGAGATAATCATTCTTTGGGTTTTCTGTCAAAGAAGTCTCTGCTGCAGGATTGCCAAAGCCTGTTTTCAATTAGCCCCAGATCAATCGCCTCAGGAGCAAAAAGGCTGGCAGGTTTTGAGCACAAGTATCTAAGGCTCCTCCACAAAGTGGAGTGACAGAATGCATCTGTACCCATAATGAGGATGTGATGATGCCCAGCTTTCTGTGCCTGGGTTGCATACAGGAGCATTGTCCCAGTGGGCTAATGCTGGCAGGAGGAGCTCAGCCTGTGCCAGCCCTCCTAGCTCTGCCACTGAGCTGCGGGAAAATGCTCCAGGTAACCCTCAATTCAAAGATGCATTTGATGGGAAAGGGAACTGTTTCTTCTCTTCACTCTTTTGCTGTTTCTTTGGTTTGTTTGGGTTTGTGGTGGTTTGTTTGTTTTGTTTTGTTTTTTAAGGTAGAACAATTTATTATACCTAAAGGATGAAATGATGTGAACAGCACCATTCTTATATTCCAAAAGTCCAACCTCTTTACAAGTGGCAGAGGGGAAATTAGCACTGACCCTACTGCAAAGGTTAGGCAGTAGCTAAAGATGACTTTCTCAGGTCACAGAAGAACCAACAGTGTGATTGAGGACTCAGGTTTGTCCCCCTCCACATGCACTGTGCAGGGGTCTACTGGAGAACTCGATTACTGCTCCTGCAGCAAGGTAAGGGGGGACACTTGGGTGCTGTGGTTCTGGTCCTCAGCAAGCACAAGCCTGAGCTCCCCACAGTGGAGGGCAGATGGGCACGGCACAGTACAATGATGCTGAGATCAGCACTGCCAGGGAAAAGCAGGCTGGGAGCAGGAGGCAGGATCTGATCTGAGACCACTTTGTGGGCAACCCTGACACAACCTTTGTCCAGGAGCACTGCCCAGCCCCACCAGCCATAAGGTGGGACACATGGAACCCTGCATTCATCATCCCTCATGAAGGTCAGAAAGCACAGCAAGTACCTTTTCCTGTGGCTGCTTTAACATTTTTCTGCATGCTGTCCACCAGAAATATTTCGAGGCACGTTCGCATTAGCCACTTGATTTCTGCTTACACATTAAATCACGACTGTGAATTTGCCTAGGGCCAAAGACGCCTGTTTATCAACCAGACAACAAATTGTGGCATGAAAGTATCTTGTTCGTAAGCCAGCACAGAACAGCTGATAACAAAGACAGTGATGCAGAAGCCCAAAGACTGAAGTGGGAGATTAAATGTTATCACCTGATTCCTGATGGAAAGGGACTGCTCTCATCAGATAAAGATTGAGAGAAGATTCTGTAGTTAAAAGTAGGTAAATAGGGAATTACACGGTAGAAGTGCTGGTTCATCACTAGGGACGTGCTGTTCCTGTCGTGCTGTGCTATTTAAAATCAGAGCAGTAGTGGAAATGAAGACTTGGGTGATGCTGACAGATGGAGCAAGGCCCAGGGAGAGTGTGGGGGGCTACAGCCCTCTCCTCCTGCTGAAGGCATTTGTCTGCCCCATCACACAGCCTGCAACGCAGGGCTACTGCTGCAGTGCCTAAACTGCCTGCACACCTTCCCACAGCACCTCACCCTGCAAACACAGGGTGCTGGATCAGGATGGGGAGGCGTTTAGGATCCAGCCGCTGCTGCTTTGGGTGAGGTGGATTCCTGAAGCATCACAGACCTGGGTGGTACTGCCAAGGCTGCTCTGAAGGAGCTGCCAGCATGAAGAGACAACAGGGTGGGGGCTGCAATCTCTGCAGGTAATGTGAGCAGGTGGGGCAGGATCTGGTGCTGATTTTTAACCTGAGAATCATAGAATAGTTAGGGTTGGAAAGGACCATAAGATCATCCAGTTCCAACCCCCCTGCCATCAGCAGGGACACCTCACACTAAACCGTGCCACCCAAGGCTTCGTCCAACCTAGCCTTGAACACTGCCAGGGATGGAGCACTCACAACCTCCCTGGGCAACCCATTCCAGTGCTTCACCACCCTAACAGGAAAGAATTTCTTCCTTATATCCAATCTAAACCTCTCCTGTTTAAGTTTGAACCCGTCACCCCTTGTCCTGTCACTACAAGAGCACTCCTCTTGGCTCACCCATAGCAAGGAAAGCTGTGTCCCAACCCCTCAGCCTTTTGCTCTGCTTCATTTTCAATAAGGTGGGTTCAGCTTTTTGCTCTCATAGAGAAGTTTGGAAAACTGAAGGTTTGGGAAGCTGAGTTTGGGGTGTGCATCCAGCTGCTGCTGCTTCCTGAGCCCAGCACAAGGTGCGTCTGCAACTGTGGAGGTAAATCGAGGGCCCTCATCTGACTGGTGAGCACCAACCGAGTATTACAGGGAGGGAAAAGCAGAGTCCTCTGTTAAGCAGGTGGGAAAGGTCTGATGAAATACTCCTCCCAGGGGAAAAACTGTTGTTAAATGTCAATTTACAAGGAGAAACTCTGAAAGATTTGTTAAACAATTTTATGGTTTGGGTTTTGTTTTTCTATATATGCAATTATTTTGTAATTATAATTTACAATGTCATCTTTTAAAGTCATGAAAGACAACTGTTTAATCCTGAGATAAAACACTTTCCTAGGTGAAGGAGGTGCACGGCAAATACTTTTGCCTCCATTAACCAGGGGAACAGCTGCCTTATCACCAGAGCACCATTTGCTAGTGATGTGGCATGAACTAATTTGAAACATAAAAATTGGAGCTCATTGAGCTCAAAGACAAATCCACCATCAGGTCCCTTGCTCCCTCTGACCTTACTTGTGGAGGAAATAGTACCAACATACACAAAGCAAACTGTCTGTAAACTGTTACTGAATTCAAGTGTTATGGCTTTGAGATTTCCTCTGCAGAAGTATCTAAATCATTCACTCAGTTAAGACCATCATTACAAAACAGAAGGAAGGAGCATACCTTTTTTTCAAACATATATTTAACCTCACTTAGAAGTCCTCTGTTTTCCACATGAGGCTAAAGAAATGGATTGGGATCAGTGTGTATTTTGAAAACGCACAGGCTCAAAGCTTAGTCCTGTCCTGTGGATTTGGGGAAATAACAAATTCTGGTTTCCTGGCAAATAATTACACACAAGCTGCATGGCATCCACTCAGTGTCTCTTGACAGTGCGTGAGACAGTCTGTCACCAGCAGCAGTAGCTGATGCCCAGCAAGCAGGGCCAGGCTGAATGCCCACCCCAGCTGAAGCATCTGGGTTACAAACCAGCCTGTGTCTGGGTCAGAGAGCAGGGGCTTGCCTGGGGAGAGGAGATGTTCAGGGCAGGCTTGCACCAGCTGGAAGCATCACTCTGAATGGCTTAGCTTTGGGGGCTATGACCTTTTCAGTCTGGTGTTGCATTGGCATCAGGCTACATGGGGATTTCTCTGCCCAAAAGAGCTTCCGGCGTGGGAAAATGTGTTGGGCAAGGGGGACATTTTGCCAGTTCTTGGTCTTTCTACCTCTTAATGACAGCATACCCTGGGGTGCACTCAGGATCTATAGTAGAAATTATGCAAATCTGAGAGGAATGCTATGTACTGAGTGGCAGGATGGGACCTGCAGAGGTTTTTTTCTCCAAATGAGGTAGGCAGGATCTGGTATTAGCTTTACACATCTGGAAAGATGACCCAAGCCCTGCACTAACAGGGACACCAGAATGGAGGTGGCTGGTCATCAGAGAGAGATGTGCTCCAGCTAGCTGCTTGCTTTCATCCCATATAGGTCATATAGGGATCTGACTTTGAGACTTTTCCCTAAGCTCCTACCCCTAAATGCTCATATTTGTCAGCAGATGTTGCTTTAACATCACATGTTAATGTGCTCTTCAAAATCTTATTACATATCTAATGTATCTTTTGCAGCACAAGCATCTCCTTTGCTGGAGGCTGGAAACCTCTTCTTGTTGTGCCTCTGCCCTTCTAGAGCCAGCACTGCAGTTACCCCTAAACATCCCACCAAGATTATGTCCTTCAGTGTGATTCTTCCAGCTTTCATGAATTCTTTCCAGATTTCTTTGTGTGTGGGCAAAGAAAGCATCTCAAAGGGCATGTAAAATGCTGAGCAATTCCCATTTCCCAGCACTCAGTTTGGTAGAGACAACCCTATATCAGCCTGTGGAGCTTCCAACAGCAGAATGATGCTGTTCATGGTGTCCGTCCTCCCTTTCTGAGCTGCCACCTCCAAGATCTTCTCAATGCCTCTGGGTTTGCTTTCTTTGGCTTTTCTACAAATATGCACTGTGCCAGCACTGAATCCCTACAGCAGACCTGGCCCACTCCTTCCCACGAGATGCTGCTCCTGTTCTTTGGTATCTCAGGGAAGAGGAGCTTGCACTTAGCATCGGCTTTCTGCCTGTAGCCCCTGTACTCCTGCCTCAATAATTTTCTGTGTTTCTTAGGCGAGGTTGGAAAGCAATGAAAAGGATTTTGGAGTGACTACAAGACAGTTTTGTAAATATGTATTAACTTTATTCACATCACAATAGTAGGTTTCAGAAGATCAAAACCTGACCCTGTGTGGCTCCACTGAAGTCCCTGCAAGCATACAGAAAGCATTTGCCTCGCTTTGTGACGGTGAACAGGCTCATGTTGGCGCTCTGTCTCCTTCTCAGAAGCATTGTTCACTCAGCAAATGCATTAGCGTGCCTACATCCCAAATCACAGCTTATTACTCCAGCATCTGAATCCTTAACTTTGAAGTTCCCTTTTCAGAAAAACAGCCCTTCCTGTTCAGCGTTTTGATACGCCACATTCATCTTCTCCCGTTTTCCTCTATTTGCGTTCTTCTACCAATTGTGAGTTCTATCAATCAGATTACAAAGGAATTATTGCAAAGGCTTTTCTCTCTGCCATCAGTGTTAAGTAGTTTATTAAACATACATTTTATTTTTACAGTGGCTTCAGAAGCCCTGCCTACTAAAACCTCAACTTCTCCTTTAGTTAATTGTAAAGTCAATGCCCTAAACCTCCAGGAAATATTTTTCCAAGGAGAAACCAATTTGTTTTTAAACTGAGCAGCCCTAAAAGTTTATTCTAGTCAACACTGGAGATCAATAGACTCTTTTGTTTTATGTGCTTTAAGAGCTGAAACAGTTTCAACAGATGTAAGGAAAAAAATTTCATTTTTGTAGAGGGGGAACAAGCCCAAGAGTTAGATGGTTGGGTTTTAGCACAGATATTACTATGCTGGGAGAAGAAAAAGTTACAAAATACAAACAGAAGTATGGAAATTAATTACTTCCAAAGCTATGTACAGAAATATCTGGGCATGGCACATTTAATTAATGCATATTTGTTCAGAGATCAGAGGTAATTTGTAAGAAAACCAATTAAGTTTTTCCTGCTTTTTCATAGGCACTAAAGACTCTATAAAAGTAAAAATTATTCTCTAAATGTATTACTTTGACTTGCTGCTGATAACTAGTAATTATAAATCTAATAACATAATAATGTATTATAACAAAGATTCATAATGCAGGTAAATGCCTAACACAGCGCTGCTACCTCATTCAGCCTCAACAGCAATGCCAAACCTAGGGTTTGCCTTCCACTCCGAATTCCTCCCTGCAACTCTTCAGGCACAACCATGGCAAGTGACCCTGGCAAGCGATGGGCACAGGACCAGTGGGTTACCTGCCACCAGCACCCCCTCTTCTGCCAGCTGCATCCACCACTGCCCTTTGCAACATGGAGCCCAGACACCTGGAAAAACATCTGGAAAAGAGCTGGCTCCTTTCTGCTTTCCCTGTGCTGCTGGTTGGGCACCGTTGTGTGGAGACTGTGCAGAGGAGCCGCCTGCAGTGACTGAAGCCATCTGTGCAACAGTTATAAATAGCTAATTATACTGTCTAATATTACTTTCACATTTAAGTGATTATTGTAATTGCTGATGGGATATTGTAGTCACACTCAAGAGAAGAGGTGATCTGTGAGACGCTGTCTATTAAGACACAGGATGACAACATGGAGAGCTGCCCGTCACTGGAGATACTGCAACTTTGGAGAATGTGCTCAGCTATGCTCATTGCCAGTTGATAATCATGAAGCTTTTCTTCAAGCTTTTATAATGCAAAGTAAAGCATAAAATCTGGATGTGCCCCTTCTGCCTGGCCTGTAAGAGGTAACCTTGTGGTCCCTGCAAGAACACTGACCTGCCATCTTCCATAACAGCACATCACTGCATTTCTGTACTAGCTTACCATGAGGGTGAGGATAGGAGAGGGGACAATACAACTGTGGGAAGTCCCTTGTTGGACTGCTTTCCTTATTTTGCACAAACATGTGGCTAGCCCTGGATGACTCAAGCCTTACTACTTTCTGAAAAGCCACCAACCTGGGAATTCAACATCATGCAACATGCTAGCATAGGGAACACTCACCTCTGGCTGCAGCAAAAAGGCACGGAATTGAACTTCCTCCACTGCATCAAAATACTCAAAAGGCTTCTGCCTGTCACTGTACTGTGGGAATATGCCAGAGCTCAGTGGCACTAGAAAGCATCTTGAGCGATCCCTATTTTCAGCACTGAACCTACAACCATAGAGGTGCTGAGGGCAGAGGGATCACAGCAGCTCAGAAGTGTGGACGGATGTAGCATGGCTATGTCCAATAGTCCACCAGGCACTGAAACACACAGTGGACGAAGAGAAATACAGGGGGACTTGTCCAAAGGAAAACCCAAAACCTAGTGGGGGGGTGTTCCTGCTTTATTGGACAGCCACAACCAAGATGCACACTGTTCCTGTGTCAATGCTGTATCCAGACCTTAGCTGCAGGAATCAATCAAAGTAATGAGTTTGTCAAATTTGGTAGCCTTGATTTTTGGTCATTTGTAAACCTCCAAGCTTGCAAGAGACTGGGCTGCCTGCAACTGCTGGCAGTGCTGGAAAGACTGTTACCAAAAAAGCCAGGAAAAAAAGCCACCAAATAAAGGCAATGAAGAAATCTGATTTTTTTCCTGCTGCTGCATAGAGGAGCTGGTAGAAACCTCTGCCTCAGAAACCTTTCCACCACTTGATATCTTCCTGTGGGCATGGGATGACAGCAGGGAGGCTGCCCTAGTACCTGGAAGGCCTATTCAGTGCTCAGATGGGCACTGCAAAGCTGCTGCAAAACGTCTGGGAGAGAGACAGAGGGATGAGGAGACACCTACCACATCTGAAACACAGGAACACCAGGGGAGGAACCAGAGGCCATGTGGAAAGGCTGAAGCCGGGCAGCAGTACCTGATCTCTACATGTCCACTGTCAGCAGAAGAATTTGTAAGTGCAGAGCCCGCCTACCTTTATGTAGTTATTTCCATGGAGAGGCAATTTAGAGCAGCTCAGACAGAAGCTGACCATAACATTGCTCAATTACCTGTGAAGCCTTGTGCTGGCAAGAATGATTTATGAGTATCTCAGTGAAACTCATTTTGATACAAACACAGCCATGGCCATTTAAGAGGAGGACCCAGCAGTCCAGGGCTCCAAAATGAAACAGAAAAGCATTTTTCTTTGCCCATGTTGCAAAAAACACAGAATACAAATGAATCAGGGTTTTGCTGACTAATCAGTTTGGGGGTGGGGGTTGTACATTTTAACCTAAAATCAGGACTTTCCACACAGTCTCTTAGCTCAACCTGTCCAACTGACATCCACCAATTAAATACATAGCAGCTAAGCTGGTAAGCATAAGCAACTCTGCACCATGCTGTCACCCTTCCATGTGCATGAATAGGTAAATACCTAATGCAAACAGACACTGATTTTCAGGCTCACCCACAGAAAACCCATTCTTTTCCAACAGCAAAAGCAGCTCATGGCCCACTTTACTCTTTGATGGATGCCTACTAGCTAATAGCACAGATTTAGAAAAACTTTCCCAAGACATAATTGCTGTCCATTTTTCTGTGCAACCTTTAAGAAGCCTTTTTTTTTTTCAAACAGCTTTTTTAAAATTATTTTCTATTATTATCATCATCATCATCATCATCATTATTTTAGGGAAACAGTGGTGGTAAGCTTGGCACTGATTTTAGCCCTTACCTAACCCCCCAAAAAAAATGAATTCTTGTTTTATTTTTTCCTTATCTTCCCAGTTACTGTTCAGCTGGGAGTGATTTCTGGGTTAGACTAGTCTGATCTGCAGAAATAGCACTGGGACTAAAAAAGAGTGAGAATAAACCCTGCAACCCAAGAAATTTGGGTNTTCAAACAGCTTTTTTAAAATTACTTTCTATTATTATCATCATCATCATCATTATTTTAGGGAAACAGTGGTGGTAAGCTTGGCACTGATTTTAGCCCTTACCTAACCCCCCAAAAAAAATGAATTCTTGTTTTATTTTTTCCTTATCTTCCCAGTTACTGTTCAGCTGGGAGTGATTTCTGGGTTAGACTAGTCTGATCTGCAGAAATAGCACTGGGACTAAAAAAGAGTGAGAATAAACCCTGCAACCCAAGAAATTTGGGTCATGCAGAGAATCTAAGTCAACAGCTCAGTAAGCAGAGGGCAAAACCCAAATCATCCTTCTGAGATGGCTCTGTGCCTCTGTTTCAGATTATCTGAGGCACTGACTGCTCCTGAGCTTTTTAGACCTGCAGCATCGCTCGTTTTGTTTGAACATCACTGTGACACTTCCTCGCATCGAGGCATACACTGCGTTCTGAGAGGCTTTAATCAGCAGTATTTTCACTTAATGTCAGGTTTTAGAGCCATCCTATCTGTCAGATACCTGTGCAAGATCACCTCCCGCCGCGGAACGGGGGGCAAAGGAAGGGGCGCTGGCAGGAGAAGGGAGTGATCGGGGAAGGCGGAGGCCGGGCCCTGGCGCACAGGCTGGCGTCCGGCCATCTGCTGCGGTGTCGGGGCGCTGCGCAGGGTGCGGCCCGGGGACGATTCCCTGGCGGTGCGCCCTCCTGGGGCCCTGCTGGGGGACCCTCCTCGAGGATGCATCTCCCCCCTACCCAGGCCTCCCCCTACCCAGGCCTTACCCCCTGGAGGCTGCATGCACAGGGAATGTACCCAACGCGAGGGTGGGGGGGAGCTGACTGCAGCCTCCGCGGGGTTCCCTCGGGGGACATCCTGCGGGGTGACCCCGGCTGGGCGGAGCGGGGGGGTTCCGCCGTGTCTGGGCAGGACCCGCCGCCGCGATCACACGTAAGCCTTGCCCCGATGGACACCTCTCCCCCCCTCCAACCCCGGGCCGCTCCCTCCCGCTGCCTCCCCGCGGAGCAGTCGGCACCTACCTGCGCCCAGCAGCGCGGCGAAGGCGAGGAGGAGCCCCAGGAGGCGGCGGCCGGCCATGTCGCGGCGGGGCTGCGAGTTCTGCCGCGGGCTTGGCCGCCTGCCTCCGATGGGGCGGGGCGGGCGCTCGGTGCCGCCTCCCGCTCGCCGGGCTGCGCTCCCGGCCCGGCCCCAGAGGAAAGAGATGGGAAGCCTGCGGAAGCGGAGGAGTCACGGCTGGAACTGCGGCCCGCGACGGTTTCCCGAGTCCTGGCACCAGAGGCTGCTGCGCTGCGCTGCGCTGCCCTCGCCCTGCCCGCCTCTACCTGTCGCGGCAAAAAGGCGTTCCCACGGCCCCGACGCACATCCTCTCGCTGGGCGTGTGCGGCGCCTGCGCTGGGCTCGGCTCGGCTCAGCTCGGCTCGGCTCAGCTGGGTCCCGCGTTTGCTCATCGACGTGGGGAGAGTTCGCACTGAGGTTGCGCAGCGAATTTCTGCGGGGCACGGGTCGCTGCTGCCCGAGGGGATGGGCTGCAGCAGCGGGAGGGCCAGGCGGCAGCATCCCCGGGGCCGCGGGAGCCGGCGGGGCACAGTAATGGTGCCGGGATAGGCTGGTGGTGAGGGTGGGGGGCTCTTGTCCCGCTCCCGGGAAGCGGCTGTGCAGGGGAGGGAGCTGCTGTGATTTCATGCCAAGTTTTTAACGCGGAGGTTACGGAGACATAGAAATGTTAGCTGGAAGCGACCTCTGGAGGTCTCTAGCCCAAACGCCCCCTCGGAGCGGGACCACGGACAAGAGGTCAGGTCAGCTGGGGCTTTGGTCGGTGTGGAATTGAAAACCTCCAGGGATGGAGGTTCCCCCACCTCCCTGGGCTACCTACGGCAGTGCAGCCCCACCGCCGCGTGAAGGAGATTCTCCTGGGGCCTGCCTGACTCTCTTGCTGACCCTGACCGCTTATTTAGCTGTCACCTCCTGCGGTGACACTTACTATTGCCAAGAAGAGCTTGGCTCCATCATCTTAATAATTGCCCTTAAGTAGCCGTAAGCTGCAATTAGATCTGCAGATTAGATCTCGCCAAAGCAAACAAACTGCCCCTTCTAGTTCATGTGCACCACGTGCTGGAACAGCTTCTCTACATCTCTTTTTAAATGGGGGGAGGGAATTGTTAATGATACAGGAATTAAAGATAATATTGATATTTATAGGTGGTTTCTCTGTATCACTTTCACTACGCAAAAGGAGGTGAGGATGCAGCCTATATTTAGGCCCTAAAGCGTTAGTGAGGACTGAAAGCCTGAAGAAGTGTTTGGGTTGTCCTGGTCCCACCCCACCTTGCAGCAGGTGGGAGATACTGCTGTCCCTGGCTGCTCTAGCTGAGTGTCAGACCAGTGTCTCATGTCAGGAAGGTGCTTTTGGTCCTTGGTGGGAACATCACCTGAAAAGATGGTGAGCAAACAGGACATGGAGGAGTTACAGTCATCTTCAGAAGTGCTCGGGTTGAGAGATGTGGTGGGCTAGCAGGGGCAGCCTGATTTTTATCTGTGGCCACGTGGAAGATTGCAGGCTCCATGCTCCCAGTGTCTTGCCTTCCACTAACATTCCAGGGGAAAGGTGTCCAAAACCCACACCAGAGCGAGCTTCAGTAAGTTACCATAGTTCATATCGTGCCCTCAGAGTACATGATGCTTGTGTACTGTGCAATTCTCTCTTCTGCAGCAACCAACAGGAGTAACAGGGGTCCCAGGTTACAGAGGAGCTGAGCTAGAGAAGGTGCAGGTCAGCTGCTATACAAAACCATCTGTGCATTCACAATATTGCCTTTCTTCCTGTTTATACAAAGAGAAATTCAGTTTGAGTCAAACTAAAGGCAAGTAGCAGGACAACACTTGCACCTTCCCACTCTGGTTCCCCAATAACCTCTTCTGTCAGCTATTTGCATTTCAGTGGCTTTCCAAGCCTCTGGTAATTGTTGGGGCAGGAGGTGAGTAAAAAGGCTATTATATTAGAGTTAGCAAGCCTGAAGGCATGAGAGAGCATCGCAGCAGCTGATGCAACCCGTGACAGTATATTGTTTGCAGTTCTGTGCGAGCCTGGGTTGCACACCAGTGCCTGTGAGTTGATTCATAATTACAAAGAGATGTATGGATGTGCCATTTAATTGACAGGAGGGCGAGCAGCAGCAGTGCTGTGCTCTAAAACTGGAGGGAAACAGGGCAGTTCAAACTGGGTATTCATCTGGCTGAACTCCCCAATAACCAAGGGTGCCGTCTGTGGCCGGTGGTTGCCCAGCCAGCGCGGGGCTGCGTGCAGCGGCACAAGTTGTGTCTTTAAGGGAGGCCAAGCCCACGGCAGCTGGAAAGCCTGGGGACCCGCCAGCAAGTGACTCAGCATCGCCTGACCTGTGCCCAGGAGCCCAGGCTATTCTTGGTTCCGAGTGTGTTTAAGGCAGGCAGCCCAGACTTAAACAATTCCAGTTGCTCTGCAGAGGATGTGCCTGTGCTGAGGCTAGAGCTTCGCACGCGTTATGTTTTACAGGGCTGTAGTGCTGTCTTCTTTTGGATCACTTTCCTCCAACCTCAAGGGGGCTATGACCTTTACGTTTTCTTCTCTTGAGCTGGTTTCAACTGTAATCCTTAAATAGCGGAATAGATGGCCATTGGAGGAGCTTTCAGTGGGAAAATATACTTGTTTCCCATTACATTTTAAGAGGCATCATGCTCAATTCTTCTTGCTGCCTTTGAAAATTTGCTCCCTGGACTTAGCATGCTTTTGTCTGTTGGAGCAAAAATATGCTTAAAGGGAAGGGGAAACGCTGATCAGGAAAGGTAATGCTGGGTCACACAAAAATCTGGTTTAGAATCTTTTTCTTCCTGAATATTCAAATCATTTAGCAGGATTAGAACATGTAATCCGTTAGATCTCAGAGCCCCTCGAAGGCGCTAATCTATTACCCTTGATAAGTGATGGACACATAAAAAGCATCAATTTAGCTGCTAGTGGAGTGTTCCTGTTTTAAAAGCAGAATGAGCTGTCATGTAGAAATGCATAGCCTTGCCACACAGTTATCTGTGATGGAAAATGAAAATACTATAGACCATTAAAAATGAGCAGTTTCAGAGGCTGAATTACATTTTCACCTGTGTCCATCTCCTGCCTGAGATAGTGTTGTTTTATGGCCTTGTTTCCAAATATGGTAATCCTTTTTTAAGTAAAATATTTGCTAATTTAGAGTTTTTTAAGTTCCCTTACAAAGCTGGAATGTGTCTGCTCAGATTTTCTAAATGCCTTCTTTTCTAAAGTCCTGATTAAAGTTGTGATCCAAGTCGCTCCTTAAAAATGACAAGTCAAGCAGTAGTATGAGATGGCAACACTACAAACAGCCCTTAATCCTGTGCAACCCCAGCGGCCCTGTGGTTAAGTATCAGGGATGTTCCCAGTCTCTTCCATTGCCCTGGAGAAGGAAGGAGCAGCTGTCCCTGGGCAATGGACTGTCAGGCCACCGGGCTGTTGGCTCTGGTCCTGTGCCAGAGCTGAGATCCAATAGATTTTCTTCCTGGAGTGCCAGCAGTGGAGCTGAGGGAAGGGTCTGGGGCTCGGTTCCCTCCAACCTATGGTGTTCTGTGGCTGGCTGCAGTGGCTTGCCCGATGGAAGTCACGGCTGAGTAGAGCTCCCTGTAAACAGACTTACTCTGCTTCTCACTGCTTGCCAAGTACTGAGTCCTGCTGCTTGTAACCATTTTCTCTGAGAGCCTCCAGTCTGGTTCCTCAAAAAACTGATGCATTGGGGGGATGTTTGTACAAGCTGATTTTAAGTATGTGATTTATCTGCCTACACTGGATGTCTAGACTCCTGCTGTAATCAAAAGTGAGGGGCAGGATCCTAATTACAGTGCTCTCAGTTACACCCTAAAAGATCCCTTGTCTGTATGGGGAGCATGGGTACCTTACGTAGGTGCTTAAAATGGTTCTGAGTGTTCCCTGTTGTGTGCTGGGTGTGCCAGTGCTACCGCAAACAAGCACAGAACCCCTTTGCCTTGTGTAAATCAAATGCTTCAGCTGCACTCTTAAAGGAGAAATGTGTGTAGCACTTGGATGGAAATTAACTGGAGAGTGCATTTATTTTTGGTCAGTCCCCTGGGAGCACCTGCCAAGCATTACCTCTCATTTCAAGCCTGACTGTTCCTGCTGAGAAAGTCTGATGAAACTTCGAGTCTGGGTCAAGGTGAGCTCCTGGCTCTTCATCAGCTGTCTGTGCCGTTTAAAAGGGAAGGAGGAATGAAAGCTAAGCAGTGGACTGGGTGTGAGGAATGGTGTGCTCCTGCTAGACAGCTCAGCAATGAGAAGAAACAGGTCTGCTTGGGTATGGTTTATGTGCTGATTAAATGCACCTGCTGGTCCCCAAGCATCAATGTGCAGTTTTAGAATGAAAATGAGTCATAAATTAAACTTATAAAATTAATTCCAGCCTCGTCTATTCCGGGACGATAGCCAATTGCTTAAAACAAGGCTTACCTGCACCTGTCTGAAACCAGAGTACCTGGCACAAGCCATGATGCCTAAGTAAAAGCTCTCGAAGAGTCATTAATGCTGTTGTGTGGATGCACTCAAGTGTCGGCATTGGGGACTTTGGTATTGGGTGGACCAATCTCTCCACTTCCATGGAAGTACAACTGGAATGTGCACAGGGATGTGTCTTGCAGGGTGCCTCTTTTCCCACTTCCCAGCACCATGTCACCAGGTCCAGGGCTGGGCATGGCAGCACTCATGGGCAGAGATGCTGAGGAGTTTATTTACTCAGAATAACCATGGTCTCAAATGGAAGGATTCTGGGACATTGGGGTCAATCCACATTTCTCTCAAACGCATTAGAAACTTGTGTTTGCTCTCTAAATTCCTGAAAAGCAGCAAAACCTGATGTTTTCATATTTTTTTTATTATTATTTTATTTTCCACCAGGGACAGAAATTGCTGGCTGAGAATCTGAGGCCTGAACCCAAAGAAAACATGTCTCAAAAGCAGCATAACTGCTCTGGCCAAGGTTTTCCTTTCTTCCTCTCTGCCTTAACCCAGAAGTCTGCAGAATCCAAACGACGGCTATAGAGTGTAAGGCAACGTTCAGTGCATCAATGAACATTTGTAGAAGAGTGTTCCTGCCTTTCCCAGCAGTTAATAACTTTGTTGCACAGAACTTAGTTTTTCAGAAAGACCTCATGTGTTTTTTGGCTGACTGAAGACTGGCAAGGAATGTTCTTAGTTACGTATGGGGAAGAATTGGGGTTTTCTTGAGGGCAAAACCCCACCAAACCCTCAAACAAACAAACTTGCTTTCAGCAGAATCTCTGTTCCTGTTGCTGAGAGTGTGCAGTTATTACCTGCAGTAATAAAACAGTGCATAATGCAGCTTTATTCAGACTGGGAGCTGTGGGAATTTGAGTGCAGAACAGGTAGTATCAGGCAAGCAAGGTGTCTGCTTGGGTTTTTTCCCCTCGCATAGGACAGGCCTTGTCAATGTGCCTAGGTTAGTATAATGGTGGGGTGGGCACTGGGAAAGAGCTGGTACAACTCAGGGCTGATACTGCTTGGGAGGAAAGTTGTTTTGTTTCCAAATCCTGAATGTTGGCCCTTGGAGAAAGAGGACTGTTTCTTCTTGGCTCCTGAGCCTGAAGGAGACTTATAGCACAGCTAAATTGTACATGTCCCTTGGGAAGGGTTTTGAAGCCAAAACCACTAAAAAACCCAGACTCTTTCATCTTAATACAGTCCTAGGAAATTATGGTGGTCTTGATCTCATATATACTCTGTATGATGTTGTCCTTCTGTTGTAAATAAAGGTTTGCTTGTTTACTCAGTATTATACCTGCAGTGGGAAAGTTCCATCAGGTACAGCAGAAATTATGTACAGAACAGGTAACTAATGCTTATAAAATAAAAAAGATTTGGGATTGATCATAAGTTATTGCATGTGGGTTGCTGGGTTCTTGTGTGTGTGTGTGTGTGTGTGTGGTTTGGGTTTGTTTGGGGTTTTTGTTTCGTTTGGGGGTTTTTGTTGTTGGTTTGAGGTTTTGGTTTTTGTTTTTTTGTTGTTCTGGGTTTTGTCGTTTTTTTGGGGTTGGTTTTTTTGTTTGTTTGTTTTTTTTTTTTTTTTTTTTTACCTTTTCTTGTAATTTTTTTGTTTTTTTTTTTTTGTTTTGTTTTAACCATGCCATGAAATTTTGCAGTGATTTTATATTAAATTTTGTTACAGGTTCAAAAGCTGTGCTCGTGCCTCTGGTACTTTCTCTATGACTCTGCTGTAAATGTGAGAGAGAGTTTAAAACCCCAAGTGTCAGAGATGGACAAGTTCTTCTCAGCTCAATTCACAGTTGTTCCCTTTTTGGGAGCACTCAGGGTCCCCACAGGCTGGTAATCTCTGCCACATGAGCTGCATTGATAGGAATTTGATGGTTTTAACTTAATATTATGGGGTAATTTTCTTTTATCAACCCCTGAGGATGTATATTAAGTGCTATTACATATGACGTAAATACAGGAAAAATCTATAGAATTCCGACCTTTTTTCCATGCTTTTTGTTGTACTCTGGTCCTGGCTCTTGGACTGGTCCCCATATGGAGTATGGGACCTGACCCCTACCGGTGGACCCCATGATAACACAAGTCAATGTGGAAGGGTTCATCCAACTGCCCTAAGATGAGGTTATTTGCCTGCAAACCCAGTTGTTTCTACTGCTGATGCCAGTAAGTGGATCTCCAGATATGGCAAAACTCCAGGGCTAGCAAAAAGCAGAGCTGGTGGGTGTTTAACTGCTGACTTAATGAACAGAAAAAGATCTGACACTATTTTGACGTACGCCTGAAGTGATTGTTTTTTATGCTCTACAGCTTTGATTATTTTTCCTGTCTTAATTTAACTCTTTTCCTTCCCCCCTTACCATCATTGCTTTCCCTTCTCCCTCACCTCCTACATTCTTTAGCATCTTCCTGGTCTGGGGGGGATCTAACAGCCTTGCTTTGTCCAGTTCTGTTCGAGTGGGCTCTAAGCAGCAGTAACAAGCCTGCTGAGATGCAAAGAGCAAATGCTCTCCAGCAGAGCAGGCTGACATATTGGGCAGACCTCAGCTGCTGGCAGGTGGTTGCAGAGTATGAACCCTGCCCATAGTAAAGAACAGAACAGACTCTCAGCTAGCGCAGTCAGAAAGCTTGTTTGTGCAGGGGTGTATTCAAATCCAATGCAATTCAGCTGAAGTTGTGTCCTCTGCTTGTCAGTCCAGGTGCTCGGGGCAGGCATAGAGAGAAACTACCTTTGTGCTAACAATCTTACCATCAAAATAGAGTTTTATTGCTAGACTGTAATGTAACAACCAACTTCCGTGCCTAGACAGAATTCCCACTGATGTCAAAGGTTTTATTTCCACTGAGAAATTAGTAAGCACTGTGGATTTTGGAATATTATCAACGTTAGAACAACAGTCTGGACTGTGTTTTCCCTGCTGTTGTCATGTGAAACACTTAGGGGTGACTAAAAGTGTAAGTCTCTGTTACTCTTTCATTTTGTTCATTTGATGGCAGAATTGCTGTCTGCTCAGTTAATTAATTTCTCCTGCTGCGTTCGGGTCTTTCACACAACACCAGGGAAAAAAAGTCTTTGAGAGTGAGACAATGTGGCATGAACCCACAGAAGTTGTTAGGGGGGCCCGGGGGAGGTGAGAGGTTCTGAAAGATGTTTTTATTGTTTAAAAATGGTTTTCCTGTAGAACACAAGTGTGTGTGCCACTGCAGTCAGCCATCAGAGCAGCTCAATGGGAAGGAGTTTGGTTGACCTGCCCAGAAACCCATTATGAAATGTTGTGATAATTCACTGTAAGCAAGTTCGTAAGTGATGGCAAAGCTGTTTCTTTCCCATTCAAAGCTCTTAGACCTTTTTACTGCTGGGGTGAGGTTTGTGCTGTCTCCTGCGGCTCTGGGAGCTCAGGCTGCTCTTTGGTCTCCATCGCCTTTCCTGCCACAGTCAGGCCATGAGGTGTTCCTCACTGATGATAATTAAGTTCTCATTTCTCTGTCTTGAGCCGACTGCAGAAGTGTAAATATTGTTACTGCTGGTTTACAGGGCAGGGGAAGACGGGGGGGGAGCAATGTGATTTGCCTAGAAAGCTCGGCCCCATGGCCATGCTGGAAACTGAGCAGCTTGCGCTGATGAGGTGACCTGGGAGAGGTTGGGGAAAGAGACCTCATGTGTTATCACAGGACAGGCTGGGGGACCCCAAAATGCCACCTGCTTGGCTCCATGCAGAACAACAGTAGATTGGACTCAGGTGTCTTTAAGCTATTGTGTTTCTGCTTTTCAGCTTGATCCAGTTCAAGATGTCCCTGCTCATTGCAGGGCCATGGGACTAGACGACCTTTGAAGGTCCCTTCCAGCCCAAACTGTTCTATGATTCTAGAAGTGGCTGTGGTCTGCCTTGAGCTGAAGTGCCCAAGCTGTGCACACATGGAGCCCAAGCTGGTGTTGCAGCAACAAGGGTCAACACTTGGCATGGTTCTTCCCTTCTTAACATCTCTCTGTGGCTTGGGACAGTGCTTGGCCCCTTGCTGCTGGTTGCATACAGACTATAAAATGATCCCTGTCATCTGGCATGTTTCTGCGTGTTGTGACTCTTTGGAAAAGCTCAGTGCTGTGAGACTAGTGTCTTCCAGGTACATGGTCTACCATCTCCTGGTAGCTGTCCCTGGTGGGAGGGTTTGCTGCATCAAAGCCCTGATTTGTGCTGCAAGCGGATGATTTCTGTGGTATATTTACACTTGTAAGGGAAGATTGCTCCCCTCCCCTCCTTCCCCCCTTGTAAATATCACAGCACTTCTGTTGCTTCTCTGCTGGCCCATCTGTGCACCATTTTCACTTGTACGGACTTGTGTTCAGAGAGTAGTAAGAACCATCTCTAAATGGTTTAATTTCTGCCTCAGAGTGGGCCCAGTTTGCTCTTCCAGTTTGCTCTTAGGCAGCTGAGCGCTGGGTATTCTGTTTTCTTAATGGTATCTCTGGGCTTTATTGGGTTGGTGTAGGTTTTAAAGATGTCATTTGCATTTTTTCATTTAGATTTTTCAAGGCTTCCCTTCCCATGTTCATGGGGTTTGTCCTCTGAATATTTGGGCTTGTATTCACCACTTCACCTGCACCCAGAGTCACCTTCATCATCTACAGGTCAGACCTTGCTCTGGAGATAGGCTGATCATTGGCTCTTTTTAGTAGCTACTTCTTTAGTGTTCACTGACCTGTAGAGTCTATATCCTTGCTCAGGTTTGAACTCTCTCCCAGCAATTTTTGGCCTGGTGCCACAGAGGCCCTGCACCAGAGATCACATTATCAGAGAAAGCCCTTCCAAACCCTGTAGCCAGCTGCAGGAGCATTCTTGGTCACGGTCAGATGCTGCATATGTGACCTAACTGGTGTGTCTGGCACAGTGCAGCACTGGACTGCTCAGCACTGAGGATAGTCAAATTAGCCTCTTGATCTCTGCTGCATGTGTGTAAGAGGCAAATATATATATATATATACACACAGACACATATATAAAGTCTAAGGCTAAAACCAGGCAAATTATGATCCTTTTCCTTCAAGGAATATGAAAAGACATGTATTTCACAGCAGTGGAGTTTACCAGTATTTCAAGGTACTGCTTTTAGAAGCATGAAGATGTGAAAGCATTTCTGTAAATGACAAAAAGATACTTTTAATAGGGGCAAAAGTGTCTTTTCCCTCAAACATATTCTTGGGAAAGACTTGGACCATTTCAGCTGAAATGAAAAAGTTTAGTGTGAGGCCAAGCCCAGGTGGAGAAATTTCCAGCCCAAAAAATTAGTTGTAGATGAAGTTATGAGCAACCAAAACTGGAGCTGTACAACAGTCAATTGTAGTCACAGTGGTGCTTTCAACTGCCTGTAACATTGGCACATGTGTCATTGCAAGTTCTTAGGTGACTCAGGAAGAACCTTCTTGCAGAGCTGTTTATAAACCCCAGCTTGCTGATTTGAGGGGATGGGAGCAAGCGTTTAACATCAGAAGTAATCTGCTTCTGAAAGATGAATTAACTGGTGACTTTCAGGGCAGTGTCTTCAGTATGTTCAGTGTTTACCTAGGGTCAGGTTTACCTGGGATATTATATTTCTGTTGCATGAGGGAGGAAGGGTGTAAGGAAGAGAGAGCCTCTTATGGTGGAGAACAGCTCTGATGAGGAAGCTGTGATGGCAGAGATTAATAAGGCTGCACGCTCTCTGCGGTGTCTCTATCTAAGCCAGGCTTTCCTGGCAAACTAGAAGTTATCCTCCTGATGGTGGAGGTTGTCTGTTGTAAAAGCAGTTACTTGCTTAGCAGGAAGAACACACCAAGACTGCAGTGTGTCTTGCATGAATGGTTCCTCCTGGAGATGTTCATGCCATACACAATCGCGGGTGAGCATTTTAGAAGCTCGCCTCTGTTGGTTGCTAAATTGAGTTGCATGTGAACTCTTCAGCAGTAAAGGTAGTGCTGACAAACTGTCATCTTCAGTGATGAAAGGAGTGCAGGTGAGAGGAAATTTAGTGGGAGGAGATCCTGCTCGGAATTTCTGGTGGAAACCGTAATTATGTGATTCAGTGTAGAGAGGTATGAAGGTTTCCAG
Organism: Agapornis roseicollis; assembly: GCA_002631895.1. Taxonomy (NCBI): domain Eukaryota; kingdom Metazoa; phylum Chordata; class Aves; order Psittaciformes; family Psittacidae; genus Agapornis; species Agapornis roseicollis. The sequence continues at coordinate 32,490 of NDXB01011075.1, forward strand.
GGTAAGCTATAAAAATCACTTAGGGAAGCAGCCTACAGATGAGGCTGCTCATTCAGATCTTATCTACTCATGTGGGAGTGTGGAAATCTTAGCACTGCACCTTATCTCTTCTTCCCTGGGAGATCAGTGTTGAGAGAGTATGACCTCTTGTTTACTGTTTCAAACCAAACCTAGTGTAATAGTGGCTTTGGCCATGCAGCGCCTCAGTCAGTTAATGAAATAATCTTGTTACTTGCCCTTGCTGGGAAAACTATGTCTTGCCAAAATACCACTTAAGTGATATCTGGAGGGTAGACATAATGAAGTAGAGCTCTGGCAGAAACATCCTCCCAGGCTTTCCCTGCAGGTGCAGAGCTGAGGATGTTAGAGGTAGTGGAATTTTGTCCCTCTGCTTCTGGGCAGATCTCCTGTTCTGTATGTGAGGAGGATCCCTGGTTCTGTGCTTGCTCCTGGGCTTTTGCAGTTCCCTGCAGATTTAAATAAACTTTAAATCAATATTGATTAAAAGCATTCAGTGCAAGGAGATCCCAGATCTGGAATGGATGTTCTCCAAAAGCAAGGACACCTCAGTGCCAGCATAGGAGTATCCATACAAAGAGCTCTCAGCCAGAGCGGGCTCAGAATCTGTTTTGCTTTCTCACACTTGGAGCTGGTATATTTTAAAGGATATCAAGCAGCAAATGTGGCAAAGGGGAAAAATTGTTACAGACTGTATTTGGCAGAAAACCAGCAAAGATAAAATACCATACGTTCTGTGCAATGAGCTCCTACATAAATGATTCATTCTCTAGAACACAACTGGGGTCAACACCTTCTATCTGAATAGCCCAAAGTTATGCAAATATTTTTATGTGGAATTTTGCTCTCAAAAAAAAAAAAAAAAAAAAAAAAAAAAAAAAAAAAAATCTGTTCCAATAAGAAA
>NDXB01011076.1:0-21146 GCA_002631895.1 Agapornis roseicollis
CCGTCCCGTCCCGTCCCCCCCCCCTCTAAATGACAGGGTTGGGGATTGGAAGGAGCAGCAAAACTTGCCTACAAGGCAGAGACAAAGGGGTCTCGCTGCCAGCTCCTCGCTGAGGCGCAGTTAACCTCTTCCCAGTGGGACACAGCTTCCAGCGGCTGGGAATGGAGCGTGCACAGTCTCCTGCGCAAGGCAAGGAGAAGGGGAGTAAGGAGTTAGCTCAGAACTATTTCTCTCTCAAGACTTCCAGCAGCCAGGGACCCCACACTCTCTTGCTAAGGAAATGCACTCAAGACGCTGGGGTTTTTCCATGACATGGAATAACACAGAGATGGTGGGAGCTGGTTTGAGGTCTGAGAGCGTGATGAAAAGCCCAACAACTTATGGGCTCTGGGGGAGGCTGGGTTAATGGCTTAGGGAAAGGCTGGTTGTGAAAGAGCTGTGGTCGCTCTGTTTTGCCTCTTTCCAGCCTCAGCAGGGGGAACTTGGAACCCCCAGCTCCTGCTTTTCATCCCAAAACCTGGAGAAACAGGATCCAAGGGTTGGATTTCAGCCAGGATTAAAAAGAGGCATTTTCCAGAGGGGGGAAGGAAAGGGTTTAGGGGGAATTTCCCTGCTCACATAGGTAGAAGGCTCTGCTCTTGGCAAGGAAATGCCTTCTGCAGCTTAGGGAAGAGTATTTCAAACAGCCTGGGGTTAACCACATGGATGCTTCGCTCTCCTGCTGCTTCCTCTTAGTATTTGGCAAGAAAACACAGATCCCCATCTCGGCTCGACCCGTCCTGTTCATTCCCCTCATCTCTGTTCCCAGGAGGAAGGATGAGGCCCCTGCTCTGCTGCCTGGGGCTGGCTGCGCTCCTGGGGCCCTGCCTGGCTTGTCCCAGCCCCTGCTCCTGCTCCACCAAGAAGAACGGGCGGCTCTTGGCCGAGTGCGCCTACAAGGACCTGCAGGAGGTACCCAAGGGGCTGTCCTCCAACGTGACCATCCTCACCTTGTCAGCCAACAGGATCGGCTGGCTGGGGCAGGCTTCCTTCGCTGAGGTTCCCGAAGTGCAGTCGCTGTGGTTGGGCTACAACCAGATCGCGGTGGTGGAGCCGGGGGCTTTCGCCTTGTTGCTGCACCTGAAGAACCTGGACCTGAGCCACAACAAGATCATGGATTTCCCCTGGCAGGACCTCCGCAACCTCAGCGGCCTCCAGATCCTGAAGATGAACAACAACCGCCTGGCCGGGCTGCCCAGGGATGCCTTCCGCTCCCTGAAGGACCTGCGCTCCCTCTGGCTCAATGACAATGAGCTGACCACCCTGGCTGAGGGCACCTTTGATAACCTGCCTTCCTTGTCCCAGCTGCAGATCTTCAACAACCCCTTTAACTGCTCCTGCAAGGTCTTCTGGCTGAAGAAGTGGACTGAGAGCACCTCTGTGTCCATCACCAAGGGGGGGTCTACCCTGTGCGTGGCTCCCAACAGGATGAAGGGCAAGGCGGTGACGGACATCCCTGACCACCACTGTGTTGCGCCCTCGGTGCAGCTCACCTACCTGTCCAACCTGGACAACACAATCATGTACAATGGCCTGACGCTGACCCTGCACTGCAGCGTGGCAGGCAGCCCTCCACCGGAGATCAGGTGGAAGATCCAGACCTCCAGCCGCCGTGTTGAGATCAACGGGCCCAACGTGGCGCGGGATGGAAACGTCAAGCAGAGCCAAGAGCACTTCCTGGTCTTCAAGAACGGCACCATGGCCATTCCCAACTTCAGCAAGCAGGATGAAGGCATCTACACCTGCCTTGCTGTCAATGATGTGGGAACACGGGATGTCTCGGTCAACGTGGCCTTGGCTGGGTCGGAGAATCCAGCTGAGGATCTGCTCCGAGATGACCCCCATGCTGGCCACCCCGGGGGCAGGAGCTGCTACAAGGGGGATGAATTAGATCCTTCTGGCACTGGAGAAAAGCTGGTGATCGTTTACCACATGCCAAGGGAGTCCAAGAGCAGGGCTGGAGGAGCAGTGCCCCAGGTCCAGCTGGGGACCCTCCTGCTGGCTTTGGGCATCACACTCTGCTGTTAAAGGGGGGGAGAAGGAAACGGTGCCTTGGGGGTCCCCCTCTTTCTGTAGCATTTATCTTCACGTAGTGCCATGCCTTTGCTGAGCTTCTGGGAACTGTGGGTGGTCAGGAGTCAAAGGGGGCCAAAACTCAGGCCCAGGGTTGGCAGTTCAACCCCTCCTTAGATGGGGGGTCAGGGCTGGGCTTTGTTAGCTGAGAGCTTCAAACAAGCTCGGGTGATGCAGAGCAGATCCACATTGCTCTGCTGCATTCAGGGCTCCAAACCTGCCACCTCCTGACTTGTCTCCCTCCTGAGACCAAAGCAGGATTAAAGTCCATCATCAACAGGGCGACCATCACCCATCCCCAGAGCCCATCTCCACCCACAGCAGTGAGCTCTGACCAGGGAGGGCATCTCTGGTCCAGCAGCACCAAAGATGACATCCCTGCTGTGACCAGCACCCGGGACCATGACTGGCCAGGAGCATCCTTCCTACCACCAACCTCACATGAAGCACCAGCAGCAGAAGGACCAGTCTGAGAGGAGGGAAATAGCTTGGACATGGGATTCTGGGGGCCAAGGGGACATAGCTCTGAGGGACGGAGGTATGATGGTGCTTTGTAGGCAGGATGGGTATGGCAGGACAGGTTGGATGGGGCTGTGGTCTTGAATGAGGCCATTTTATGGAGCAGGAGAAGCTGTCCCACAGGCTTCAGTCCTGTGGGAGCACAAAGGGCACACACTGGCTGGGTGCTGGGAACACCCAGGGTGCCTGCACCCTCCCTGCATGTTGCAGGATCAGGCCCTGCCTCCCTCAGTACCTTTCCCAGATGTGATGCAGCTCATTTCCTCCCTCCCCTTTGCCTTTCATTGCTGAAGCCTGTGGTCCAGACTGCTGCTCTGGGCTGAACCCACCGAGCTGACCCCAGCTCCAACCCCAGCAGGAAGGGATGGAGCTCAAAGAGACCAGAACAATGTCCCAGCGCTCCTCTTTGATGGGAAACCAAGCAGGGACTGCACGATGGAATGGCAGGAAGAAAGATTGGGAAAACCCAGATGACAGGAAGAGAAACTGAGCTGACATATAAGGCATAAACAAACTCCTTAAGTGCTTTAGCATTCCCACATGGGACATATATACCATACCAGGCTGGCCAGGGTGCTGGGGAACCCCTTGTCTCCTGGTGGGGGGGGGGCTGAGTACCTCCATCTCCTCTACCCCAAGGCATGGGTGGTCCAGCTCTTGTGTTTACTGCCAGTGCTTGCCTGCGGGATCTGGATGGACCCTGCAGCCCTCTTGCCTTGTAACCAAAGCTGTATGGACAGCAATAAATACTGGTTGTTGTTGTTTTCTAAACTACTCATGCTGCCTCTGTGCACCCCATTCCCAGCACATCCTGGGTACCACAGTGCATAGAATTCCAGCCAGGTTTGGGTTGGAAGGGACCTTAAAGCTCACCCATCTCCAACCCCTGCCACAGGCAGGGACCCCTCCCACTGGAGCAGCTTGCTCCAAGCCTCTGTGTCCAACCTGGCCTTGAGCACTGCCAGGGATGGGGCAGCCACAGCTTCTCTGGGCCATCACCCTGTGCCAGCGCCTCAGCACCCTCACAGGGAAGAGCTTCTGCCTCAGAGCTCAGCTCAGTCTCCCCTGTTCTGGCAGGTTCAAGCCATTCCCCTTGGCCTGTCCCTACAGGCCCTTGTCCCAAGCCCCTCTCCAGGTTCCCTGCAGCCCCTTTAGGCACTGGAGCTGCTCTCAGGTCTCCCCTCCAGGAGCCTTCTCTCCCCCAGGCTGCCCCAGCCCAGCTCTCTCAGCCTGGCTCCAGAGCAGAGCTGCTCCAGCCCTCACAACACCTCTCCACTCCACCAGCACATTGAAGCTGGGTATTGTTGAGCTTCCCCTGAACCAGCACCCCCAAGTCCTTCTCTCAATCATTCCCAACTCTCTTTGCTCAGGGGGCACCCAGTTCCCCCCCAGCTCCCCCAAAGCCCTCCTACAATGCCCCTGGAGGAAGGATACACTTACAGGACACCCCCAACTCCCCCATTGCTGCCTGCAGCAGGCAGGGGAAGGCAGGAACGCAGAAACCAGCTGCAAACCAGGCTCAAGCCTGCACACGAGCTCTGCAGCCCCAGCAGTGGGTGTCCAGGCAGCCTGCAGGGTTAAGGGAAGGAGCAGCTGAGGAGCTGCCGTACTTCAGCACAGCCTGGGTACGGCGCCGAGGACTCCATGGGGGTCCCGAGGCAGAACCAGGCTCTGATGCTAACAACCAGGAGCACGTTTTTCCCATTAAAGGCAGAAAGGATGGAAAACATCGTGGCCCCAATGAGAGTTTTGGTTTCATTTCAGAGGATACAGCTTTGAACATGAGGTTTATCGCAGCCTTCCCTGCCGGCCTGGGAATACAGGGGTACATGAGCTTGTTCCTGCAGCCTCAGCTGGCAACAGGACTTGGAGCCTGGGATAAGGATGAAAGCAGCAAGATTGTCTCTGCCTGCCTTGCCAGTCTGCTGCTCCCTCTGCTTTGGTGGTGCATGGCTGTTTTGGCAGCAGAAAGGTGAATTCCTTCACTGCCACCAAGTTCAACCCTGGATTTATGGCAAATTGGAAGTGGTATTCAACAAAGGGAGCACCCTGCTGAGTGCCTCCGGATTAGATGCTGCAGGTGATGCTGCATTTGGCATCACCATCCTGACACACACACACACCAGCCACTAACTCATTCAATCCCAGGATGCCACCACAACCCCCATCATCTCCTCTGCATCCCTCACATTTGCAAAGCCATAGCACGACCCAGCCCTGAGTCTTGCATTCCCCACAGGGGCAGTTTTCCATGAAAGGCTGTTTTTGCAATGGGATCATCTCCCTGAACCACCTCGCCATAGGCTCAGGGGCTGGGTGGAGAGGACTGCAAATACAAGGGGGCAGAGCTATTGATGCTGAGAGTTTAGAGAAGGGATGTGAGGCCACCACGAAGAAGAGGAGCTCAGTTCAGCCCCAGGGCATGCTGCTTATGTCAAAGAAGGGAAAGAAAACAAGCAAATCAGAGAAGTCCCCTCCTGCCAAGACATCTCCAGGAAGCCTTGGGTAGGGCTGTGTAAACAGATGCTGAAATCCAGCTCCACCCATGGCCCGGGGCTGCCAAAAGTTCTAGGGATTACCAAGGCTGCCTCCAAAGCCCCCGAGGCTGGAGATGGGATGGGCTGCAAGGGAATAGTGCAGCCTCTGCCTTGGGGCATCACTGGAGCCGGATACACACAGGACATCCAGCACCGCATCCCTCCTGCACTCAGTGTGAAGCGCAGGGGAAACAGCAGGAACTGCCCCTTGGGCTCCTGCTGTCTTAAGAAGAAAACAGCCCTGGAGTGCCACCACTGTCACCCAGGTTGGTGATGATGTGCAGTGTGCCAGGCAGTGCTCAAATTCGATCAGAAGAGTGGGGGTTTAATCCTGTTTGATTACGGGCAGGGGTTGTGACAGGGGGTTGAGCATCCGAGTGCACTGGCTGGCCCTTGGGGCAGCTCCAGATGAAGGCAGGGACTCACAGGGACTCTTTGCTAGGACAGAAAGGCAGCAGGATTAGGTTCATAGGGAAAGGGATGGTGCCCACCCAGTTTCAATGGTGTGGGGAGATGCCAGGACAGCTACCAAGGATCCTGCTTGGGCTGACACCAGGCATCCTTCCAGCCAAGGAAGGCTGGGTTAAGGGAAACATCATGGGAGGAGGTGATCTGGCACCACTTCGAACACCTACCTTTGGTTCTTCAGCTACTATATGTCCAGTTTCAGTGCACATCCTTCATGGGAATCATGGGTTAGGGCCAAAAGTTTTGATGGGAAAGCAAACTGAGCAGCTTTGCATCAGATTCCCTAAGGTGAGGATCAGCTTTGGTGCCATCTCCCCCAGGTCAAAGTCCCTGCTGAGCAAGGTGAGACCCAAACATCACCCAGAGACAATCCTCCCCCCCCCTCCCCCCCATCCAATCTGGTTTATTTGGGCATGGACACCAAGCACACCCGAGCATAGGAATGAGGTATGTGATTTATTAACCTTCCTTGCCCTGGCAGGGCTGAGTGAGGTGTAAAACTGCTTTCTATGGGTTCAAGCCCAGCTCACTTGGAGGGGCACCAGCCCCAGGGACCTGCTGGCTTGGAACAAAACAAGGGGTGGCAGCAAGAGGCACCAGGTCACGAGTTATGGGGAAGCAGAACCCAACTGGGTCTGCAACCTCACAGCCCGAACAGGATGGGGTTTCAGCCTTCACTAAACTGGGGGAAAGGAATTCCAGGGTCAAGTAAGGGGAGCTAGGATCAGAAAAGAAAGGGAGAAGCTGCGGCTGGGGTTGGCAGTAGGGACCTTCTCCATGGGGACACCACACTGAGATGGGGGTAGTTCCTCATGCTCAGTCTGGATGAGGACCCCTCCACACTCACAAACACCCCCCTTCTCCCTCTCTCCTTTCTCCCCTGGTGCTGGGGACTGGTCCCAACCATGCCATGTGTCAGAAAGGCAACTGTTGAGAACTGATGGGCTCATTGCAGGAGTGACTCCTAAGACATTTGAGATGGCTGAAGGGTTCAGCTTGGCTCCTCAGCCCTTCTCCATCCAGGTCAGGCTTGAAGGTGACCCATGTGTCCTCACCTCTGCACTGAGGTAGTGGCTCAGCATGGACCTAGAGCTACAAACCAGGCCCCATCACTGCTGGGGAGGGGCAGGAGGTGCCCAAAGCTCCCACCAGTGCAGGAGGAGAGTCAATGGGAGATGGGGATGGGATGGAGTGCGCATGGGAGGCAGACAGAGGTGGAGGGGTCTCTGGAGGTCAGGGCTCAGGGGTGCTGAGCTGGGTGCCGTTGGCCGTGGGGTCGCAGAGGGCTGTTTTCCTGCAGGCAGTCAGTGAGGGGTTGTTGAGGAGGGTGTAAGCCAACCACCAGCGGGCTCGGCTCTGCTTGAACCGGGCTCTGCTCGGAGCCGCCTGCTTGTGCCGCATCAGCTGGATGCCTGCGAGGAGACGGGAGGAGGAACGACTTCAGGCCCACCTCTCCCTCGCTCCCATCTACACCCATAGGAACACTATTGTGCCTTTGCGCATCAGAGGGACAGGAGCAGCTCCTAGGATGGAGATGGTCACATGCGACAGCCACAACCCCAATGGTCCCTTTACCCTCAAGCACCATCAGCATCTCTAGAGGAGCAGCAAACCCATAGAGGAGACCACGATGATGCTGCCCCATGGTGCTGGCCATGCGTTGCCCCAGATGGGGAGGGAAAGGTCTCACCTTCTTCCATGTTGCTGGCCCGGAGCTCCGATGGCCCCTCGGGCCTGGCCAGCTGGAGAAGCAGCAAGCAGAAGGCTTTCATCACCGGGTGGGACTGGCTGACCTCAACCTTCAGATAGTGGCAGTAAGTGTGGTAGCCTGGGGGGACACAGCACACACTGAATGAGAGTAACGGGGTCACGCTTCATGGCTCTCCCCTCCCTCCTGCTCTGGTGCAGAGGGGAGGGTTATTTGCTGGCCCCCATCTCTGCCCAGCCAGAGCTGCTTGGCCTTCAGAGCTGCCCCCAAAATCCCAGCAGGAAAAGCAGAGGAAAGGAGGAGAACACGGTGGCTGTTCAGCCTGGAGAAGAGAAGCTGTGTAGAGACCTTACAGCAGCTTCCAGTGTCTGAAGGGGGCTACAAGGATGCTGGAGAGGGACTCTTCATCAGGAACTGCAGTGATAGGACAAGGGGTGATGGGTTCAAACTGAAGCAGGGGAAGTTCAGGTTAGATCTAAGGCAGAAGCTGTTCCCTGTGAGGGTGCTGAGGCTCTGGCACAGGGTGCCCAGAGAAGCTGTGGCTGCCCCATCCCTGGCAGTGTTCAAGGCCAGGTTGGGCACAGCGGCTTGGGTGACAAGAAAATGTCCCTGCCCATGGCAGGGGATGGAATTGGATGACCTTAAGGTCTTTTTCAACCCAGACCATTCTGTGATTCTATGTTCCTTCCCTGCTGCCTTCAGTGCAGAAAAGATGAGAGTCCACTGCCCATGGGAACAGGGTCTAGCACTGCTGAAGCCCAGAGGACCCCAGTAGAGCATTACACATCCTTGGGGATGGAGAGAAAAGCAGGACCAAGTGGGCATCAGAAGCTCCAGTCGTGCCCCTGCCCATCTCTGAGCAGTTTGAAGCCCTACTCAATGCAGGCAGCTCCCGGTGATGAAGGGGCCCCAGTGCCCTCATGTTCAGAGGTGCTGCAGAGGGACCCCTCCATGCCCTACCTGGGTCAAAGGTCTCCACGCCCCGGTTCAGCAGGCTGATGTCCAGCTGACAGAAGTGGATGGAGTTATAAAGGCCGGATATGAGCATCCTCCAGATCCCAGCCAGGATGCCCACCAGCACGTTGATGGGGAAGAGCAGGTAGGTGGCTATGTACAGAGCTCGCCTGCGGGTGGAGGAGGAGGAGTAAGGAACACAAACACCACTGGATGGGAAGCACGGCCAAAACAAGCCTCCCTCCCTCATCAGCAGACATGGGCCCCATATGAGGTGTCTCCATCCCATGGAGAGAAGCAAACAGCCTTCCAGACACTTGGAGAAGGGACAGCCTGATGCACCATCAGGAAGCTTGGCTTCCAGCACACATAGGGTCTCCATTCCTCCTTGAAGACTTAAAAACCAGCCAAAGCATGAGTGTTGTAGCTGGGATGAGGGACACTCGCCCCTGTGGAGGCTGGAATAGCCTACAGCAGCCTCACTGCAAGCAGTGGAGGTGGTGGACGTTCCTTGGCTGGACACCTAGATCCATGTGTCACCCTGGTCTTCATCTTAAGGAGACAGCTTCAGCAGTGACACCATGTACAAGGGACCACATCTGCCAGCAGCATCTGAATCGGTCCAACTGATCCTGAAAGACCTGGGCTTCCCATGAAGCTTGCAAATGGGGGTGGTGGAGCAGGGCATAGACTTCACCCACTTCACTCCACTGAAATCAAGGCTGTCAATGGACCATGGCCCTCTAAAGCATCTAAAGAAGCCTCTCTGGGAACATGGAGCCACTTGAACCCCTCAAACTTACAGGTTTCCCCCTTGAGCTTGTGGCACAGAGGACACCACCACACCAGGGACAGATGTAAACCCAACACAGCCCCGTGCCGTGGACATGGGAAGGGTTCCAGCTCTGCCCCAGGGACCTCACCATGCCCATACCTGTTGGTGAGCTCCTTCCGAAGGGGATGCTGCTCCAGGAACTGGTACTGAGCTGCCAGGTTCTGCACAATGACGGCAACCACCAGTGTCAACCAGAAGGGCCTGGGTGGGAGGGAAGAGGCCAAGAGGAAGGCCCCAAGCATGAGGCACCATTCCAAGCAATAGGAACCTCCAGCAAAGCTGGAAGAGCCTAAGATAGAGCCTCCCCTTGACAGAGCATCTTACACCATGGCCATGGCACCCACTTGGGTCTTCCACCCCTCCCCGAGGGTTGTGAGCACCCACCACATGTTCTGAATGATCCTGAAGAGGTAACTGTCAGTGCCCGACTGGAGTGGGATGACAAAGAGGAAGGTGAACCCCACTGAGCAGATGAAGAAGATCACTTGCTGGATGAGGAGACCTGGGAGGGAGACATGAGGAGAGGATGGAGAAGCAAAAAGATGGAAGAAGTTATTCCTTTTGTTCCCCAACCAATACTTGTTGTTGAGCATCATTTTAATCCCACAGAAAGCCTGTGAGATCCTTCCCTGCCTGCCCTGCTCCCAACACATGGGATTTAATTACACGTTCAGCCTCTCTTATCACTCCCCCCCATTATCCCTGCTGAGAAGAGGCATCACTCAGTGCTGCAACTCTGCTGCCTCATCATAGAAATCAGCCTGAGCTCTGATTTCTGATCATAAATCACACCCAGATCAGCAGCTGCTGCTGCTCCTTGTGCTTGAGCTCGTGGCTTCACCTCCACTGCTTGGCTTTAATGACTTGAAAGCCAAGACCTTTAAGCAGGAGGCAGATGCGTGGTGACACGTGAGATGCAGCCAGCGCTGCCTTGAGCACTGGGGGGCCAAAGGAAAGCTGCTCCACGCTGGCAAAGGGTTGCAAAGAGCTCCTGGGGTGCTGCCCAGCTCCTACCTCCACACTGATCTCTGCAATCTGACTCCAGGATGGGTTTGGTCTTGCAAGAAGGGGTGGTCACCAACAGGTCTGGTGGCCCCCCCTGTCCTTCCATCACCCCCCTGGACCCTCAGGTTGCCCTGGAGCACTGAGATGGTTGTATGCTGTGCATGTATCGCTGCCTAGCATCACCTCCCGTGAGGCAAAGAGGCCTTAAAATGTCTCCAAACCACGGTGGGGTGAAGATTTCTACACCTTTGGATGTCCTTGAATCATCCCTGGGGTGTCCAACCCCCCCCACCCCAGGGATACCCTGGCTGTGTTTGGGAAGATGCACAGCAAGGAGCATCTGGGATGTGAAGACTGGGAGTGGAGGAGACAGACAGTCCTTTGCATGAGATGCTGTGACAGCTTCTCAAATCAAAATAGCTGGGCTTGAGCCAAAACAAGTCACCATCCCCCTCTCGCCGCCCCCCCCNAGTTTTCCATCTTCAGAAGCAAAATATTTGTCTTTATTCCCCCCCCCCCTCTTTTTAACTCCCAACCATTTGGTGTTCAGCATGGTCCTTCCTGCAGGAGGACAGATTGTGTTTGGGAAAAGAGGAGCAAAAGCCTTTCTGCAGCTGGCCCTTTGTGAAATGGGACAAGAAAGGGGCACAAAGATGTTCAAACGCTGGGAATGATGTGCAAGGTGGGGGTCCATCCCCCATCCACCCTCCCCATCCTGCCCCAGCACCCTTTACCCAGGCAGGCGAAAGCTGTCTGGAAGCTGGCAAAGCTCATCCAGCAGACAATGGCTTGTCGGGATGGGCGGAGGATATGGGCTTTGTAGAAGACATCCAGCACTGCTCCTTGGTAGAGAGCCTTCAGGTTGCTCCTGGGGAGACAGACAAGCTGCATCCTGGCTTGGTGGGAAGGGGAAGAGGTGCGAGGACACCATACCTGTGCATCACCAGCGTCCTCAGGAGCATGGCGCAGGTCAGCAGGCAGCACAGCACCAGCGAGCAGATGTAGCACACTGCAGAGGAGCAGGGGGAGATGATGGGCTATGGCAGTGGCCACCCATACAATGGGATTTGACTGGAAAACCTATCCCAGGAGCTCAGCAGGGGACCAAGTGATGGATGTGCCCATGCCTCAGTTTCTCTCCCTCCTTTCTTTGCGACACAGGGATCCCCATCTCACAGGTGAGTTGGTGAGGAAGTGAAAGGGAAGGGGAAAAACAAGCAGCTGAGGATAATAAAGCAGTTGGGTTAGCTCAGTGCTGGAAAAGCTGTAATAAGCAGGCAGTGAGATGGAGAGAGCCAAGGAGATGCTGCGGGATAAAAACAAGAGGGAGAAAGGAGGTTTGGTAGGAGAGGTGGAGATGTCAGGGAGGAAGAAAAGGGTGAGAGGGATTTGGTGACTTGGGAAAAGACATAAAAGCCTCCCTTGACGTTGGTGGTACCCAAGGTACACCATGGAGGGAGGGGACACCCCTGTCATCCCCACATCCTCCATCCAAGGCCATCTGCTCAATTTCAGCACATCCCAAAGCCCACAGCTGAAGGGTAGCATCTGCAGCGCATCGCTGCCTTGGCACCAGGCATCCACTGCTGCTTTCATGTCTGCACAGCTGCGGCTTCAGCAGCTGGGTTCAACTCCCCCTGGAAGCTCTTCCATCCACATCCAGCTTCCTGGACCACCCTCTGGGCAGGAAACCTCCCTGGTACGTTGTGAAACCCTCCAGAAACCACCTCTGGATGCAGGGCCCGGCTGGGAACCCACCTTCCAGTGACCACAGGTAGTACTTGACAGTCCTGAGCTCCTTCTCCATGTCACCGGGGGCAGCTGGGCTCTCCGAGGGCACCAAGCCAAACTGGACCAACAGCACCACGATGTCCTTTGTCATTCCTGCCCGGATGATCTGGATGGTGGGGATGACGGCCACCAGGAGCAGAAGGGCGACCTGTGAGGGAGCAGTGCCACGTGAGCCCCGGGTCACAGCATCCCATTGCTGAGCCATCTCTTTGGCTTAAGGATTTAAGGCTGCCTGAGCCCTGGAAGCACTGGGCCAGTTGCCATGAGGGATGGTAATGCCTCAAGGCATGCAAATACCATTTTGATAGCCAAAAGTGTGGAGTGACAATGCCTCAAGAGGACACAACCAACAAGGAAGGGAGGGGGCTCTGCTTGGCATTTAACCATTGGCATCACCTGGTAGACAGCGATCATGGCTGTGGTTATGGACAGGACAAGCTTCAGTGGGATCCGGAAACCTGTAAGGAAGAATTGGAGAGGAGCTGGGATGTGGGATCACAGGGAAAGAGTGGAGCAGGCTGCAGGTCCACCCACGCCAGCAGCCAAAGCAAACACCCTGGAGAGAGCACTGGGACAGAGCGGTCAAGTAGTAATTGGGATTTCTCCAGAGCAATTCCACAAGGATATAGCTGAGCTTAGTGTCTCTGTACTCTGCAATCCCTAGAAACCTGGTCACAGAATCCAGGTTCATGCTGCATGGGGAGCCCTGTCCCTCAGGGTGCCACCTTCTGGGACAGCTCCTGCTCCTCCCATAGGTGAAGGAGGCAAGGAATACTTCCCTTAGGGATTTTATCCCCTTATCACATCCTTATCAAGCACCATGCTGCACTCAGCACAACCCACACCTGAACCTCACTGCTTGAGCCCACCCATACCCCATGGCAGGGTCCCTGCTCCCCACCCCATAGCACAGCAGTGGGTGCACAGCCGGAACACAGCTGCTTTGGGGAAAGAGCCAGGAAAGGCATTTGCTGTCCCGGGAATGGGATGCAGGCAGTGTGGGCAGCCCCAGCCAACCTTCCTCAGGAGCATAGATGTAGGAGCGTAAGTACGTCTGCACCCTGGACAGGAGGGTCTCCTCAAGCTTTGCGGAGCTGCAGGAGGAAGAGGAGGGTGAGTAGCACTTCCCTTGGGAGCAGGGAGCCTCTCTGCCCCAGCTGTGAATCACTGATGGGGTAATGCTATGGGAATTGCTATGGGCAATGGGAATTGCTATGGCAATGCTATATCCTTACCTCCCCTTCTGAGGGCGTTTGGACAGGACAGCCTTCAGGTACTTCTTGTAATAACCTCTCCCGGGCACCTTCAGGAAAGCAGCAAGAAGTTATCTGCTTTGAGCACAGGAGTGTGCTTACAGTGAGCAGGGAGAGGTGGCTCTGCCTTCTGGGGGGCCAGAGCATCTGCATCCATCTAGCAGCCATCTCCTGCCCCAGCCGTACACACGATGCCCCACAGCACCCTCTGCTGAAGGAGTCCGTCACCCACAGGGATGATGGGCTCCCAGCCATAATGAACATGTTGGAATGGTGCTGGCAGCAAATCTTCCAGCGTCAAAGAAGGTGGAAGTGAACGTGCCTTGTTCCCATCAGCAAAGCAGCCCAAATGCTGGCACACCAATAGTACAGCTGAAACCCACCATTCCCATCAGCCAGCTCCCACCAAGTGCCTGGGGTCACTTCAGTCCTCACTTGGGCTGGCTGCTTATCCTGAAGTAGGTTTTTCCTCCTCTCTTCCCAACAAAGCCCCAGCATTTCCCAAAGGGCTGGGGATTATCCAGCATGTTGGGAAAACAAGGCAACCCCAGTCCTGGCCTGAACAGGGTGTATTGATGCTTTAAGCCTCTTGTACTAAGGAGTTTATTCCAAAGATGGATTTTCCACTCCCTCTTCAAATCCAAGGAGATAAAAAGAGCCGCCATCCCAGCCATCAAACGAGGGATGGAGGGGAGGCAGCTCCCAGTGCTGGAGCAAAGCAGGGACCACATGGCCTGGGAACACCCAGTTCTCCCAGTCCCAAGGCAGGCAGAGAGCTTGTGGGACAGGGGAAACCCCAAAACCATGCAGGTCCGTCAGAGGGCTCTCCCATTCATCCCCACCAAGCCACCCCATAGATCTGCATTACCTCCTTATCCAAGGTCTCTTCCTGCTCGGTGAAGCTCTTGATGAACAGGGCTGGATACCAAAGGCTTAAGAGCACAAGGCAGAGGATGATGGGGATGTAAGAGAGTGTGGAGTAGTACCTGTATATCTGGGGAGAAGCAGAGACGTCACCACCCCACTCCAGTCCTGGGTGGGTGACACCTTCATGTCCCTTGAAGGAGGTGATGAGGAAGCCTTGGCCACAGCAGCCTCCCTGCTCCTTCCCCAGGCAGTGGGACCCATACCTTTGGTGACTGGGGACAATCCACCTTCTGCCAGATGTGGACCACACAGTGGCACCAGGAGAGCAGGCAGCCCATGAGGTAGCTGGCCCTGTGCCGGATGGTGGCACAGGCCATCAGGGGATAGTAGAAGACAGGGTAGTAGAGCAAAGCCAGGATCTTCCAGTATTCTGGATGGTACCATGGGAAGAGAGGAGGGAGAGCAAAACAGGAAGAAGCAGCACTCTCAGTAGGGACCAGGGTGAACAGGCTGCTCAGGGTGACACCTCCTGGGTGGGAGGAGTGCAATGCTCACAGGGCGGAGGGTGTTGGCCTTACCCCGGGTGCTCTGGGAGGAGTGGGTGATGAGTGGCAGAGGGTCCGTGTCCAAGACCAGCACGCACAGGGAGGAGAAGAGGATGCCGAACACTGCAGCCACCAGCCCGCGGTTGCCTTCCTCCTCCAGGAAGTTGGCTGGGCTGCAAGGCAAGGAAGGAATGAACCTTCCACCAGGCCATGGGCATCCTGTCCTCACCATCCTCTGCCCCAGGTCCCGTGCTGCACCTCAGCATCCCTCCACCCACTTGGCTCTGGGGTGATGGGGACCCTGGGGACTGGGTACCTGAGCAGTCCTGGGACACCATTCCAGCAGCTCCGGTGGAGACGCCTGCGCTTCACCAGCAAGGACAAGCCCAGGAGCACGGCCAGCTGCCAGAAACCCAACCGAGGGAGCAATAAATACATGGGGTGGTACTGGAGGGGGGTGTTTGGAGGTTCTGCGATGTGATGGGAGCCTCCAGGGAGACACCATCTCCACCCAAGAACGTCTATTCAGCCATGGTTGAAGCAAGGCAGGTGCTTCTCAACCTGCTCTGATGAGTTACAGGCTCTGACATCTCAGTGGGACCATGCTATAGAAATAAATCAAAGCTTTCTATTGACTACAGTCTAGGGATGCTTGAGTCCCATCATAGAGCAGTCCAGCTCAGCCCTTGCTCCAGCTCAAGCTGAAGAGCCTAGACTTGGTATGTGGGAGTACAAGGGCATGACCCAAGCTGGGAGGCAGCAAATACTACATCAGGGCAAATAACTCATCCATTGGGATGTGGCAGGTACTTACAGAGATGGGCGCCATGCAGATGTGATACAGTCTGGGAGAAATGGTGGGGTCACAGTCTGGGATTACACTGGGAAACATGCTACAAAGGGGAAAAAGCCAATCATGTGCTGTTGTATTTAGCCCCAAAAGGGCAAAGCAAAGATGCAGCAGTGATTTCCATCTGATGGCCAAAAGGGGTAAACCTCCAAAGAGCTGGGTTACACAGCCAGGTGTGAAGTCATCCTCACAACACAACTTAGGATCAAGCAAGCAATAGAGATAACACCCAGGAGCAGACCCAAGCTGATTCCCACAGGGTCTGAGTGACCTCCTTCCACAAACAGGGATACTGAGGCCCAACAGGAGATCAGCAAGGAAGGACAAAGCCCAGTTTACCTCTTTTATACTCATTTCCATCCTAGCTTTGTCTTTTCAAGGGATGCAGCCTGCACAGAGCAGTTCCTGCTATCTAAGGCACTGTGCTTGTCAAATGCCATCTGGGAGGCTGAAGGCCCCTTGTAGGGTGTTTCAGTGCCTTTCCCATGGGATAGGGACCAGCCCCAGAGCTGTGGGACAGCAGAGGTGTTGGAAGCCTGGGGCTGGTGGTGCTGCATCCAGCGCTCATTCCAGCACCGCATCACCAGCCAGCCAAGGCCAAGCAGATGTGCCAGGCTTTGCTTTATTTATTCCCTCTCTGGCCTCCACAGCATCCCTTAATCTCTGCTGCGCCGCAGCCCTGCTGCTCTCCCAAGGCCAGGAGGGAATGTGCTGGCTGCAAATCCCTGTGCCAGGGAGCTGGACATCCTGAGCCCCATAACACACAGTGGGGGAACCCACACGAGCCCTCATGGCCATGGGGTGGGCAGAGACAGAAGCAAGGCTCCAGGAAAGGGTCTGAGAGTGGAATGAGGATTCCCCAGGCATCCTATATCCAAGGCTGGTCCCAACCTGCCAGTAAAGGCTGTATAGGACCAGCTGACATTAGCAAAGCTCTGATTTTGGACTTCTTTTCCCTGCCCTTGGATAGAGCAGAAAATTCCTGATGTCCAAAAATATCCCAGTTCTGGAAATCCAGGGCACACACCCGCAACATTGATAGTGCAGGGACACCAAACCCCTTTTTGGGCTTCAGCACCTAAATCCAGAGCACAGTGTAGAAGATTAAGGGTGAGGAGGATCCCTTTGAGCTGGTTGCTAGTGGTACCTCCTCCTGCTGGCCCTCTGGGTTGGGTACCAGACAACTGAGTGGTATAAAACTCACTCAGAGAGGATTAAGTCAATAGAGGGACAATAGGTGCTGATAGATGTGCCTTGGCTTCACACTGGATAGATCACCCTGCTGCTCCATGCTTCATTTCCCCTCGTTATAGCACTTCCTTTATCCTTGGTAAGGATATAAAGTGCCAGGTCCTTGCTGTGAGGTTGAGCCCTGGGTTCCCATCCCTGGGGCAAGCACCCATAAAGGAATGAAGCAGTTTTAGGTGGCCCGAATGAGCCTTTTCCATCACCTCCTGCTCTCCCAGGCATAAGTGCTGGGACTGGTGCTCAGGGGACGTTGCTCCCCAGAAAGGGGATGTGGCAGCTGGGCAGGAGGCTGGCTGCTGCCCAGGGGACAGGGGAACACATGGCACCCTCTGGCAGGGCTGGACACTTACTCATCCTGTGGCACAGCTGGCTCCATGGTTTCGTAGATGTACCAGTCCAAAGCAAGGTCATCGGTGCTGGCCAAGCTGCTGTCCAGAGGAGCATCCTGCATCCCACCAGAGCTGTTGGCTGCCATGGCTGTCTCCTTCCTCCCTCTTCAGGCTGGAGACGGATGGGGAGAGGCAGCTGGAGGCAAGGTGAGTCCTTCTGGGTTCTTGGAAATGAAGGGATGGAGGCGCTGAGCCAAGAGGCTTTATCTCGTCAGGTCACTCCCTCAGCCAGGGAGGGAACAGGGACTGGGAGCCTTCCAAATCCAGCCGTGCTTCCACGGATGCAGCTTTTATCTGGACTCAGAGAGAGGCAGAAGGGATGAACCCCCCCTTCCCTGAGCGCTCCGGGCACACCTCATATCTCTGCCCTGGGATGCTGATAGACTCGGAGCCTTTGTTTGGGTTGCGGAGCAGCCTTCATGCCAACAGCTCCAAAACCAGTGCAAGGGTCAAGCATGGGGCTCGGCGGCACAGGCTGGCAAAGGGAGGATGAGATCTCCCAGCTGTGACCTGTGTCCCCAGTGTCTCTCTGTGCCACAACACCCCCCAGCCCCAGGAGGAAGCCTCAGCCCCATCCCTGTGCAGCAAGGAGAAGGAAGGAGGCTTTGTTGCGGTGCCAGAGCCAACAAGCTTTTGTCTCTCCTTCTCCCCACTATTCTTTGATGACTTTGGCTCAGACAGCCCCACACCCTCTGTTCTATCCCAGAGCTACACTGCACAAGCTGCAGCATGCCCATCTATCATTGCTATGGGGAAGGCAGTGCCCAAAGGTGTCCCCAGGTACCAGGAAATGATGCCCGGAGCAGCCTACAAGCCCCAAGAGCCAGCCCAGGACCTGGGGACAACTCATCCTGTAGCACAGGGGTCAGGGCTGCTCTGAGGGGATGGGTAGGAGATGGATGGCTGAGCCAGCAGCTCTGCTCCAGGCTGCTGTTTGTACAGCTGGTGTTCACCAGGAACCATGATGGATACAACACATCAGCTTCAAAGAGACTCCCTGAACCAAGACTGTTGCCCTGCAGGCAGCCCCGTCTCTGGACAGACAAATGGCACTCACCATCAATGGCCCCGCTGCCCTGTGATCTGATGTTCCACTGGGGATCATGTCCCCAGCCAGGTTCTCAGTCCCCTCCAAAGACTCTCTCTGAGTCAGGACATAAGACCTGGGACCTTCACCTGCCTTCTCTTAGGGGCAAAACTCAACTTGACAGCCGGTCCCCCTCATGCCAGCATTTGGTCCACAACCATCAGGGTGCCACGACCACCACCCTGCTCCCCAGCGGAGGAAGGATGGACCCACCAGCCCCAGCAGAGCATCCGAATCAGATGGACCCCAGACACGATCCTCAACCCACCCAGCACATCCCAGCCTCAAGCTATCGACTCTCCAGCCATCCCCTGGCTCTGCCTGCTTCCCTAAGCAGTTCTGACCTAACCTCCCAGGAATGCAGCACTCAGTAAAAAGGTAGAAGGAGCTTGTAAAGTTCATGGCAGTGCACACAAGTCTGCAAGCTCCTTCCCTCCTCCCACTGGTCACCAAAGGCTGGCAGGGCTTGGAAGCTGGGGCTGGGGTCTAGGAAGGTAAAGAGCATCTTTCTGGGGATGCTGTTTTCCCCAACCAAGCAGCATCTGGATGAGGGACCAGCTCCAAAAGCCACCAAGAGGTTGCTTGTGCCCCTCTTGTGGGGTCACCCAAGGAAGGGCAACCAGCAGAAAGCAAGATTTACCACCCACCATTCCTGCCATAGTCTGAGATGATCCACCTCTGGCTGAGCCAGTGGATGCCACATTGCCCGTGCCCAGATTTGCAGCTGCTCGGGGACACGGAAAGCATGGAAAAGCAGGAAGGAAAGAAGGGAAAGGCCCAGCCAGAGGCATGGTACACGCAGCCATCGGGAGCCCTGCAGGCAAGCCACAGCCTGCATCTGCACCAGGCACCAGCATCATGAGAGCAAGCTAAGCTCCCTGGGTGGTGAGTGAGGTCCCTTCCAGCACATCCCTGCTCATAGCCACATACACACCCCCAGGGCTTTGCTGCTCATCTCTGGCTGGGGATGGGAACAAGATGGGTCAACACCTTCCCAGCACCACCTTCAAGCCCTTCATCTCATTGCACTCCTCTTCATGAGATAGATCCTGTCCCATTCTAGGTCACCAAGCCACCACTGTGGTTCCCCAACAGCATGGTAGCAACTTGGTCACCATTGTGAATGGTCTGCAGAAATCAGGAGGTGCTCCAGAGCCTCCAACCCATCTACTGCAACTCATCACCATCAGGTGAGCCGCTGCAGTGCAAGGCTGAACAAGTGATGCTGTGACACTGGGACACCTAAACCCAGTCCCCAGTGAGTCTCCCATTGCCCTGGCCAATAGGGATGATGCTGTGATAGAGGAGACACCCCCCTATTCCTGCAAATCCCAGTGTCAGGGAAGGGAGGGAGAAGGAAAAGCAGGTGGTATCAGTGGGATGAGCAACCCCGCTGTGCCCTGGGCTTCTCCGAAACCAGATCCCTTTGCTCCTCCACATAACCTCTGCTGGAACAGGCCAGGCCTTTGATCGCAGCAGCCGAGCCTGAGATTGATGGCTTCAATAAAGCTCCTTCATATTCTTCATTTCCCACTATCCATCACTCTCTGGGGAGCTTTTGCATCCCACCACTATGAATTAAACTGGGGAAGGGGGGGGGAAGAATAGGGGAGTCCTAAGGGAATGACCCCCCCATTCCCTCCTCCCATTCAACCTAATGGTGATGCCTTATGTACAGCTTTTAATAAAAGTGATAAAGATCTCATTGCACAACTGCTCAGGGAGTGGTGTGGGGGGGAGAAAGTTGTTCAAGTGAGATCTCCTCTAATTCAATTGCCATTCAGAAGCCACGCTGGTCCCGGCAGAGCCAGGTAACACAGGAATGTTTTAGAGGACATCAAAGGGAAGATGGCATTCTCAAAGGTGGGTTTAGCAGGTCCAGATGATGCTCGGAGATACAAAGCCTGGTGTCACATCAGCACAAGCTGAGCCAGCCAACTTCAGCCCCAAAATCCACCACACTCAGAGCCCCAGCCCCAAAAGGAGATGAAAACAGGGGGGTTGCTCAGCCAGGA
The DNA here is from genome assembly GCA_002631895.1 of Agapornis roseicollis. Classification (NCBI taxonomy): domain Eukaryota; kingdom Metazoa; phylum Chordata; class Aves; order Psittaciformes; family Psittacidae; genus Agapornis; species Agapornis roseicollis. The sequence continues at coordinate 20,184 of NDXB01011076.1, forward strand.
AGGGCAAGGAATAGTCTGTCCCATCCCTTCCCTCTACCAGTGACCTTGGAGCCTTCCAAGCACCAAAGATGCCAGGTCCAGCCCTTGCCCAGAGCTTTCTGCAGCCTTTGATCATCCTGCAGGGAAAGCATCCCTTTTCCCAGTGTGCTGATCCCATGCTGCTCCCAACTTCCCCAAACACGAGCTCCAAAGAGCCCACACACACAGACACTCTCTGCACCATCCAGCCTTAGCCTGGGACCTCCGGGAAGCAGCTGCTCACCCTTCAGCCCTGGGGGGCCGAGAATGCTCAGCTCGCTGCACTGGGGAGTGATGCGGGAAGCCAGTGGCCGCAACCCAGCCTGCGGCTGTCTCCATCCCCTCGGGAAAGCCCCTGCCCGGGGCAGGGAAAGGGCTGGGGAAGTTTTTCCTCCCACTCCGACAGTGTTTTCCTCCCTCCTCCCAGCTCCGTGAAGCCGGTTCTCATCCGATCCAAACCGCTTCTCCCCTGCATCCTTCCTGCGCCCCGACCTCAGTCATGGAGCCACTCCAGCCCTTCCCAAACCCTTTCCCTGTAAGCTGGAGCCTGCAGATAATCAATCCCCCACAGAGATCACAAACACTCTCCCCACAAAGCCAAAGAAGCCCCTTTTGCACTTTAAAAGCAAAGGCAGCTTCAACATCTAAGCCGAGGAGGCTGTTTAAGGTTATTTTTAGGCTCCTGAGACCCCCCCACCCCTTCATTTTAAAGCAAAGGCAGTGACACCTGCTGCACACACAGCCCCTCTGCTGTGTCAGGAGTTAGCAGCACTGCAGCAAAACCTGCTGACAAAGCCATCCACGGCACGGAGAGCAGCGCTGGGGGGGGCTTAGAGGCAGAGCACCTCATAACATGCTGAGGGGAGCGAGCATCCCCAGGAAAAGCTTCCCCCCTCTCCCCCCCCCCCCCCCCGGGAACATACCCCCAACCGGAAAAAAAAAACC
>NDXB01011076.1:21426-33966 GCA_002631895.1 Agapornis roseicollis
CCCCCATTAGCTGTAGATTGAAGTTCACATTCACAACCTGGTGCAAGCAACCCCACGGGTTCATGATGTCAAGTTTGCAAGGATGGAAAAGAAAGGGAAGAAGAGGAAAGACAACAAAAAGAAGTTACCTTCTTTCAACCAGCAACCTTCTCACGGGGCACCAGAGGCTTGGCCCGACGGGGGTCCCTGGAGAAGCGTGGCCTTGCTAAGCGGGGTCTAAAGCATCAGGCACGGATGCAGCCAAGCAAGCTTAGAGGCAAAGTTCAGCGCACCGGGAGCATGCGGAGGCTGCCGAGGCTCAGGGAACTTTATCCCCTCCATCGCCAGGAGGCCTTGGCTGGGGGCCACCCTGGGGTTTAGGAAACTCAAAACAACCAACCCCGTGCTCCGCTCTCCCTTTGATTAAGCAGAGCTTTTCGGCACAGGAGGCAGCTTGGGCCAGCCCCCTTCTTCCCCAGCTCTCTGCAGGCTCAGCTGGGCTGTGGCTGCTCCCTCTGAGCCTGGGCTGAGGTTTAGGGGGGGAAGCCCAAGGGGCTGAGATATTGCTGTGTGTCTCCCCTCCATGGGATGCAAACATCGCTGCTTCCTCCTGGGATAAAGCAAAAGGCCAGCTCCGAATGGGTGTAAGACTTGGAGCCTGATCCTTTCACCCAAATCCTGTGGCTTTGTTTGGGTTTGTCCCCTGTGTGTGATTTGGGAAGGTTTGGAACAGGGAAGGGATGTTTGGGGGTGGGTCAAGCTTGGGGAGCACCATCACCAAAGCATCCCCCCTGGGAATAGCCAGATACTACCCAGGGCTTGGAGAGTGATGGGCACACAGCAGTGGGAAACATCCTGGAGAAGGTGAGAAGGCTCTGGGGGATGCTTTGCCCCAGGAGTGGGTGCAGGCAGCTGGGAGGAACAGGTAACTTTGCCACACTGTCTTTACCCTTATCTGCTCCTCTTTATCTGCTCCTTGGCTGACACATCCTTCCCACAACCTACACTCAGTGCAGGAGACAGCAGTTCACAAGCAAAGTCTATAACCCAGACAAATACACACACAGCATGTGACATGCAAGTGACATACATGTGACAGCAAGAGCAGCGGAGGAAAATTAATCAAGTTTGAAGATTTAGCTTAATTTTTAGCCAAAACCTTGTGGCAACGCTGAACAAAGTTGGTTGGGGTTGAAAGGCTTGGTTGGTTGGGGTGGTTTTAACTCCCTTCCCTGGGATTGCTCCCTGGGAAAGCTGAGGGATTGAGGAAGGGTTTAGAAGAGTGGGAAAAGGCTGGAATTCAGAGTCGCAGGGTTCTCCTCCAACAAAACTATTCCAGCAGTGTCCATCCTGATCTAGCAAAGAGATCACTTTATAGATGCACACCAGCCACGGAAGGGCTTTGTTGCTACCGAAACACCTCAAGGCACTCTAATGCTTTGCAGAAAGTCAGTATTCCAGCAGCTTGGCATCTTGACTCAAGGTGCCCGGCTGGAAAAAGCCCCACAAGATGTGTGCGAACCAGAAGCTCAGTGACATCCCTCAGTGCTGCTGCTTGTGCTGGGTAACTACGGACACAGGATGGGTTTCTTGCTTCCGACACCTCTCTCAGCCCTAAGCAGCATCTGAAGGGCGCAGAGCTCCTCACCACATGTATCCTTGGCCTCTTCCCAACACCATAAGCTGTCTCCCAAATCCCTTTTCTGCTTATGGAGAAGTGTCGTCTCCTTGCATGTGCTGACGCCCTGAGCCTGTTTAGCCCTGTAACAGTGGGTAAGGTGCTGGAGCATTGAGATTCAGGAGCAAATCACAGCCTCTCACTGTGCCAATGGGGACCCTTCCCTAAAGGAAAGGGCTTTTACATTGAGGAACCCATTTTTGGCCACCATTACATAGCTTTCCAAACCCAGATATAGAGCTGGCCAGACAGGGCTCCAGCCAAAGGCCACCTTTCACTTTACATCCAGTTTGCCAAAAGCAGACTTCACACTGTCCTAGGAAGCAACTTCATTGCCAACAGAGCAATGGGAATTGGGATTTAGTTTTGGGAAGGTCTCAGCCCCAGGTTTGCCATGTTAAGATGATGGAGGTGGCACCTCCAGACCTGCTGCACATCCACCTTTGGTACAGCTGGGGAAATGCTGCATGAATGAGCTCTGCCTGAGATCAGATGATGGGCAAATGAGTCTTTGATGATGCTGTCATTAGCGGTTGCTCTGTAATGTGTTTGCACAAGGAAATTAAGCCTGCTAGTTAAGGCTGAAATAGCTTCCATTTGCCTGCATTAGAGCCTGCAGGGTTTTAATTGAGGCAGAGGAAACATTCAGAAGCATCTGGGAGCTGAAGATCCTTCACACAGGCACCAATATGATCACAGCGATTCCTGCTGTTGTGCCCCATGGAAGCAGCACACGGTCCCCACTATGGTTTGGGGTGCAAAGGGAGGGATGGAGCAAGTCCCAACAGATGGCATTCTGCACAGCAGTGACATCTCTGAGTGAAACTCACAGCCCAGATGGCCAGGATTTTGTGGGTGAAACGGCTCAGAGCAGCATCACGCATTCAATTCAAGCTAACCCTGGGCTCTCCATGGGGAGAAACCACCTTGATCCAGCACAGCTCTGCTTTGGGAGCACTGAGCAGTCTCCAGCCATCAAGGGAAGGAACCACCAAGTCCTCCGACAGTGCTAAAAGTATTTATGCTCACAGCTTTCACGAGGAAGCAATCCAGCCATCAGCACATCCATGCACCCTAGAGACACCAATATGCTTCCCAACAAGCTTGAATGGCAGGGGAATGACACCCCCCCTCTTCTCCATTGCCCCAGCTCATGCTTAGCACCACACACTGCACCATTTCCTCCTGCTTTAAACCCAACCCCCCTGAATTATGACCCATTTCCCTCCTGTCCTCATCCTGACCTCCACAGCATCTTCACCACAGCAAATGCATCAGCCAAGCTTGTGTTTGGTACCACAGCCTGTATTTTTCCTTCCCAAATAGAAACTGGGGAAGCTCCAAAAGCTCCAACTAGCCTTCCTGGAAGCACCAGGGAGCTGTGGAAGACCAGGATTTGTTTTTACTGGGTCCATCTAGGCTCATGCACCCTACAAAAGGGATCCTTGGAGGCAGTGATTTTGAGACAGGTCTTGTATGCCTCACAGGCCCCTGGGCTGCTCCCATAGCCAAAGCCTTATGCCCCATGGTCTCAGATGCTGGTTTATCCCCCAGCCCTCTCCCCGAGGATAATGTTGTTGTTTCAAGCTTGCACCAGCGTGAAGAGACTGGAATGTGGGTTTTATACAGAGCTGTCTCAGAGAAGGGCCATCTGCTATCCCGGCTCTGGCTCACGTTTCACTGGGAGCATCCCGAAAGCTGTGGGAACGCGCTTTTCCCAGCGGCTATAGAGGAATGAGATCTGACAGGGCCAGGAGCTCCTGGTGAGGATCAGGCTGTGCTGTTCCAGCTCCTGCCCACCCAGACCATCAGCCCCCATGTGGGACTGAGGTCCACACACTCAGCTGGTTCAGCAGGTGAAGGAGCTCAGATCCAGTTGCACCAGCAGGAAACATGGACCCATGTGGGAAAGAGCAGCCCATGCACTGCTGAGCTGGAGGAAAGCAAAACCTCTTTGCAGCCAGCTCTGATGCAGGGCATCACCCCTGGAAGGCTCCAGACACGCATTCAGGCACCCCACCAGCCTCAGTTCCCCTTCAGCCATCCCCAGCCCTCACTGCAGCAGCAAGATCCCAGCACTGGGTCAATCCCTTGGTGCCCAAAACCCAGCAGGGCTTCAAATGCACATCTGAGCTGTGCATGTAAAGAGCCATTGCATCTGCTTGTTGTGTAGACACTTTGAGCCATTGGGCACCTTCTGCTTTGTTCTTGTCTGCAAAGAGAGCAGGGATTAGGATTAGGGGGATGAATGCCTCTGATCCCTTTGGGGAGCTGACCTAACAGCCAAGCACTGCTCCATAGGCTCACCCCATGCAGCTCCCTTGGCTTACCTGACCCTGTGCCACCAGCACATTTGCCCCAAAGACAAACCCCAGAGCATCAGTGTGGGCTTGGCTGCCCAGTCCCATGAGCAGGAGGGCAGCAAACAGCCCAGGAGTGCAGAAGCAGCAGGATTGTCCCATCAGAGTCAACGCCACATGGAAGCAACCTGCTTGGCTTGCACCATCCTCAACACCAGCATCTCCCGAAGGCTCTGCAACATCCAACAAACACCATTTGTGGTGAACTTCCCAAAGGAAAGGGCTCAAGAAGCCATTGATTCCCCTCTGCAAGGATGTATGCACCTACCAGCACACCCTGTATGCACACCCATATGTGTTGCACTGCTCAGCATCACCCTGGATATCCCGGGTTGTTTGCTGGAAGGCAGCCACTGCTTTGCATCTTGTTACCTGGTTCCCCAACAAACAAACTGGAGTTGCAAGCCCTTGTCGCTGCCATTGCCCAGGGGCAGGAAAGCTCTCAGCATCTCCCTGTGGCACCAAAGGATGCTTTTTCAAGGACAAGGATCTCTTCCCCTCTCTTGCTGCCTTTGAAAGCTGCCTGTGGAAACACATACCCAAGAACACCTCCAGGCACTTTCCCTGCTGGAAAGAAGGGAATTGTGGCAACAAAGCCAGCTTGGCTCAGAAGCCCACCCCAGGCTGCGGCAGGGGCTTGCTCTGGGGCAGAGACCTGCAAGATCACTGCTGACAACGTGGGTTCACCTCCAGATCCTACCTCCATCCTCATGCTGGGCAAGGCAAGGGAGCCTCACGTCCCCCTGGCCCTGCAGCACTCCCGGCTGAGGGCTGAGGAGAAGACCCTGGACTTTGAGTTTGAGGTGCTCAGCGCCCAGTTTAACCAGCAGGGCCGCTATGCCCTGAGGCTCACGGTGGAGAACCCATTGCTGCAAGGCTCCAGCGCTGGCATCCAGCTCCGTGTCAACAGCGGGGAGGTCACCCAGGGCAGCACCAGCACCACTGACACCATCGAGCAGAGGGACCTCCACCAGCTCCACTGCTTCCAGAGGAGGAAATTCACCTTCACCCTGCCCAGAGGTAAGGGGCTGGGTGCCATGGGGGTACCTGGCAGGGGAGGGGACACAGGGTCTGCATAAAATCAACCAGGAAAAGCCCTTTAATCCCATCCAGTCCAAGCATTGCCCAGCCCTGCCATGGCCACCACTGCCCCATGGCACTGAGGCCTCGTCTCCACGGTGTGTGAACACTTGCAGGGTTGGTGCCTGCAGTCCTGCCCTGGGCAGCCTGTTCCAATGCCTGAGCACCCTGTGGGGAAGGAATTGTTCCTCAGCTTCATCTAAACCTGCCCTTGGGCAGCTTGAGGCCACTTCCTCTTGTCCCATCCCTTGTTCCTTGGGAGCAGAGCCCAGCCCCTCCTGGCATGCAGTTGTAGGGAAGGATAAGGTCCCTCCTGAGCCTTATAATTACTACAGCAAGCACAGCTTGTCTGAGGCTTACAAACCCTTTGTACCACAACCCTTAGCTGGTGTCCAGTCAAAACTGCCTGAGCTTAGTGGGGTGGATGGGGCAGCTCCAGCTTGCAGAGTGGGACCAACCCCCCAGCAATGCAAACACCCCCCACCCAAGTGTAGACACACCATAGAATCATAGAATAGTTAGGGTTGGAAAGGACCTTAAGATCCAGGCTGGATATCCCCTTGGGTGTGCTCACCGGGCAGGGATAACCAGTGCTGCTGATGGACAAGCCTGAGAGATGCTCCTGGGGCCAGGAGCTGCCTGAGGAAGCCTCACCCCATGCTGGTCCTGGCAGGTTTCTGCAAGAACGACAAGAACCACGATGTGCGGCTCCACATCGAAGCCCTGCGCATCCCCCGGAGGGCAGAGGGGCCGGGGAGGAGCAGGCAGGTGGGTGAAGCCTTCTTTGCCATCTACCCCCGGCCCAACCAGCCCCACATGAAGCTTTCTGCCGGGCGGGATGAGGACTGGTACCACTACAGCGCGGTGATGGCTCTGCTGCGGGTGGGCAGTGAGCAGCCGGTGATGCACTGCGGCCGCATGGCCTTCACTGCATCCCTGCACGAGCACCGCGCTGCGCTGGCGGTACCTACATCACTGTCACCCAGCACCCAGGAGGACCGGCAAGCAGCAAGCCCAGCAGCAGCATCCCCAGCCCTGGACATCCCTGCATCCAGCCGCTTGCTCCATACACCAGAGTCTGCTTATCACTCGCTGCCCACTGAAGGTCATGCCTTCACCCCACAGGTAGGGAAGCATGGATTTGGGAGCTGGAGATCTCATGCTCCAGGTAAACAAGAGCAGACCAGGCTGGTTTAGGCAGGATTTAGCCCTAGGGTAGCTAGATGGCTCCACATAGGCACCAACTGGAGGAGGAAGCACAAAGAAAGAGGTCTCCGTAGTCTCCAGGAGTGTCTTTGGTAAAGACCACTCCCCTACCTCAGTTTCCCCTCTCTCATCCCTCTTGGTAGAAACCTGATGTCTGCCCCTTGCTTACAACCAGAGTTAGGGAGCATCTTCATCCAGGGCAGGAGCAAGCTCAGATAAGCTTAAGATACAGGCAAGGTCTTGGTGGGACAACAGTCATGCAAGCAAAGCCAGGAGAGTGGATCCTGCAGTCAAACCATGATCAGAGCTGTAGGAAAAGAACCCTTATGGGATATTCACCTGACTCTGCTTACCCTCAGCTTGTTGCAGCACAACATTAACCATCCCCTACTAAAGAGAAGGCCTACAGCTTATGCCAGACCTCACCCACAGTAGGACCAGGCCCTCCAAGCATCTTGAATCATCCTCACATTCCCAGCTGGTGCAGGGCAGCCCCTCACAACAGAGACCCTCTGCCCCAAGAAAGATGAACCCCACAGCATCACTCTATCCTCCTCTGCCCCCTCTTTTAAGGGCTTCAAGGAGCCAGCCCCCATCAGAAGCAGCTGGGAGCTGGGTGGGTGCCCTCTATAAAGGATGGAGGGAGGGCTGGGTTGCTAATAGATTCATTAATAAGCTCATTTTTTAATAAGAATAGGGTTTGGGGTTTTTTCCCTCTTCCTGAGACAGCTGGGGCTGATGGAGGAGCAATCCCTAGGGATCTAGGGGTCTCTAAGTCTCAAATAAATGGTCTTGAGTTGGTTATGGATGTTTGGGTGGTAAGGCAAAGATTTACCCTTGAAGCCCAAGTGTTAGAGGATGGAGCTGGGATGCAGAGGGTGTCTCTGGGGTATTGGGGGGAGGATGCTATGGGAAGGACTAGGGAAAGGGATGCTGGAGCACAGAGCTGGGTCTCCAAGTCCTTCCTTTTACCCGCAGAGGCTGCAGGCTGGCCCTGCACTTGGCTCCTCCCCGGAGCTCCCGAGTGGCTCAGCAGATGAACATCCTTCCTCTTCCTCCTCCTCTTCTTCGGTGGCTGTGTCCGTTGCACTGAGCTGCAGCAGTTTCCACCTCTCCTTGCCAGGCTCCAGCCCGGATCTGGCCTCTTCGCCAGTGCAGGTGAGTGCAGCCGGTGGAGAAGACACCATCCTGAATAGGATGCGGTGCTATTACTCAGAGAGGCTTCCCATTAGAGCTTGGGGTGCAAGGGAATAAGGCCACCTCCATCCTTTCCCTGCTCAGCTTGGGTACCCATGCTGCTTCCTGCTCACAGGCCATTGCATCCCCAGCCTGGCTGTGGGTATGGGGGAGTGAGACAGCAAACCTTGCACTTCTAATACCAAAAGACATTGCTGCTGTCCCCAGGCAAGGGATAGTGTCACCTAGAAGCAATTTTGCTGGCATCTGGGGTTGACTTATCTGAAGTATTTCATCTTGCAGCTCCAATGTAGACTCCTAAAGCCTTGGGCTTTAGACATTCTGGAAGCCATAGGGCAGGGCTGACATAATCTGTATTTCTTGCCCCTTAGTTATGTTAAAAGCTGACTAAATAAAGGAAAATAAGACAACTCTTACCCCAGGGGCTCCATTTCCTGCATCTCGCTGTAATAACAGGTCTACTGATGAAGGCGTTGTTCACTCTACTCTCTGAAGTGTCTCATACACCTGTGAAAACATTGCCTGGGGAAGCTGGATTACAGCACCGGAGATGGGCTTGATCTTATGAACCCTTCCCAGGCATCCTCTGGGCTTTCTTCCCCTTCCAGGGAGTGCCCCCTGTTTTCCAGTGGGCATGGTGGGCTCGATGGCAAGGTCTTCTGCTGGCTCAGGGATGGGGCTGGTGGCCCTTATTGAGCACTGAGCTAAGGGGTCCTGTGGTGAAGTGACAAGGGTCTCCACAGGTGGTGGCTCCTGTCACAAGGATGTCCTTCAATGTGCTTTTTGGTCCTGGTGACTACATTGGTAGGGTTGTAGGGTAAAACTTAGCTTGACATCCCTCTCCCCTGCAGAGTACCCTGCTGCTGCAGTGCAGGGCACCTTCATGCCTCAGCTCCATCCCCTGTACAAGATAAATGTGTTGCTGATGCCTCTGGGGTACTTGGTCCATGTGTTTCACGTGGGGGTGCTCCAGCCCTGCTGAGCTGCCCTCCAGGGCAGCTGCCTGCTCCTGGTGCCACAGGCAGGATGCTGAGCATCTCTGGCCCCTGGAGCAGCTCCTCGCCCTTCCCAGCACTTGGATGTGCTATCCCTGCCCTGATCAGCTGCAGATTGACTGCCCAGAAAGGCTGATTAGCGAGACCTGATTGAGTTTGCTCAGCAAACGTCTAGACGGAAACTCTTTGGAGCTGCTGAAATCGATGGCGATCGGCTGGGATGCGGAGTGGGATGCAGAGCCGTGCCAGGGGTGTCAAGGCGAGGAGGAGGCATTAACAAATGCAATTGTGCTGCTGGGCCCCCGGAGGGAATGTGATAAATCACCTGCTGCTGATGTCACCCAGCAAGTATGTGCCAGGATGGAGTTTATTTAGGAATTAAAAGCAGAGCAGCAGGGGGGTTTTGGCTCCTGGCCCTCATGGGGGGCTGGAGTGACGGAAAATGGGTTGGAGGGTGAGGGTTATGGGGAAAGGTGGAGCTGGGAGGAGGTTTTAATCTCCTAAAGCACTCCAGAGATGCTGCAGACCAGGGAGAGTTGAAGTTATGGGAGCTGCTTGTCAGTCTGGAGCTGGCTTGGCTCTTGGTGGTCCAAACCTGCATCTAAAAGTATCAAGGGCTGAGCCTGCAGTGCACACTGAAGATGAGCCCTAAGCTGACATTCGAAAGCCTAAAAAGCTTCCTGAATTCAGGAATTCAGGAATTCAGGTTGGGGGGTCAGTGATGCTGAGGGGCAACTTCAGAGGAGTGAGGGGTCCCTGACAGCAGGGATGCTGCTTGGATGAGTATCCGTGTATTGCATCCATCTGTTTTTCTTTCCCAAATGGCAAAGACATGAGGGTGCATCCCAGTGGGAGACCAGCTCCCTGATGTTGCCTCTGTGCTGAGCATTTCATCTGCAGGACAGTGGGGGTGATGGATGGGTGCTGAGCTCCACATGAAAGGCCAAGTCGTGGGGATAACGATTTTACTCATCTCTGTGGATAATGTATTCCGAGGCACGAAGCAGGAGGCTCTGCTGGCTCTTCAAATGCCTTGTGTGTGTTGCGGAGCCAGACAGCTCTCATTGTCCCAGAACCTGCTCACGGCACCAGCAGATCGACTGTGTGCCATGGGTGATCTCTCAGTCCCTGTGTTGAGCTGTCAGCCCCAGGGATACTGCCCTGTAGGGACAGGCCAAGGGGAATGGCTTGAACCTGCCAGAACAGGGGAGACTGAGATGAGCTCTTAGGCAGAAGCTCTTCCCTGTGAGGGTGCTGAGGCGCTGGCACAGGGTGCCCAGAGAAGCTGTGGCTGCCCCATCCCTGGCAGTGCTCAAGGCCAGGTTGGACACAGGGGCTTGGAGCAAGCTGCTCCAGTGGAAGGGGTCCCTGCCCATGGCGGGGATTGGAGCTGGATGGGCTTTAAGGTCCCTTCAACCTGAAATACTTCCTCCCCCAGTCTGGCAGGGATGGAGGCTGGGACTGGGCNCAGGGGCTTGGAGCAACCTGCTCCAGTGGAAGGGGTCCCTGCCCATGGCGGGGATTGGAGCTGGATGGGCTTTAAGGTCCCTTCAACCTGAAATACTTCCTCCCCCAGTCTGGCAGGGATGGAGGCTGGGACTGGGCTCACCGGGGCCCGGCAGCAGAACACAGGGCTCAGTTATGGGGAATCAGCCCCCAGGTCAGCAGAAGCCTGTCCTTTCCCCTGGGAACTGCTCCCATTTCACAGGCAGCAGGTCCATGTAGAGCTGGGGATAAGGAGCCAGCTCTGGGAGATCTCCTTGGCACTTGGGCTTGGTTGCAAGCTGGTTTGTTTCCAGTCTCCCTGGACCAGCTGGCAGCAAGGCACCCATCCCAACACAGCAATCTGCTGCTGTCGGGGTACAAGGAATCGCAGCAAACAAATGGGTTTGCACACAGCTTGTTTCCCAGGCTGGAAGAGCACTGGGATATCGGGAAGCTGGTGCTTCCCGTGGTCAGCCCACCCCATCCATGCCATGCAAGGCTGACTGTGACTTGTGGAGCTCTGATAGGTCTGAAAAGTGGGACCAAACCCAATCCTGGCCCTGCTTATGCTTTATTTCGTCCCTTTGGATTCCCCATGAAGCTGAAGAGCTTCCCTAGGAAAGCATGTGTGGGTGCAAAGTGACGTGGTGTAACATAAATCACAGGGATGAGCAAAACTCATCTCCAGATCAGCTTTGTTTCTTTAAGGAGGATACAGAAAGCAAAGCAGTGACTCTGTACTTCAGGCACAAGGATCTGGAGGGGTCTGAGCCACAGCTGGACTGTTTGGCCCCTTTTTGGGGTGGGTTCAAGCTGGGGCTTCCTTAATGCCTGCAGGGGGGGATCCCAGGAGCCCTTTCCCTATGCAGATGTGGACGACAGGCTGTGAACTGAGTTCACTTGCTGGCTCCACTGCCTTTTGGTGGGGAGCTTCAAACCCAACCCAGACCCCATTGCAAGCCTGGCTCAGCCATCTGGCTCTGCCTAGGGGCTGGTTTGGGTGTGAGATGTTGAGTTTGTGTCCCTGGCAGTGTTCAAGGCCAGGTTGGACACAGGGGCTTGGAGCAAGCTGCTTTAGTGGAAGGGGTCCCTGTCCATGGCAGGGGTTGGAACTGGGCAATTTTAAGGTCTTTCTCAACCCAAACCATTCCGTGATTCTCTGCAGCGGTGGGGGCAGCAGGGCTGCAAGGCAGGAAGGACAAGGATGCTTGTGCTGGATGCAGCTGCCCTCCCCATCTCACTGAGTGATGATGGTGGATAAAAGCTTCTGTCCTCCCATCACCGGGGAGCAGAGCTGGGGCAGAGGTCTCTGTTAGCGGGTGATGGATGGCACGTGTCTCCTGGCCAGCTCATCCATCACTCATCCCAGTGGCAGCAGCTATCACAGGCAGGGTGGAAGGGGTCCAGCCCTGACAACAGGGTGAGGGGCTGGGCCTGCCGCCACTCACTGAAAACCCAATGAGGCTGAAAAACAAACTTTGCTGACAGGGCTCACCCCAGGATGTGGCAGAGATGAATAACGCTGCTCTGGTGAGCAATTTGTAGGGCTTTGAGAAGCTGTCAGCCTGGGGAGGAGCATGCCTTGACAGGTTCATTGGGGACTTTGCCTTCCTCCGCATCCTTGCATCATTCCTGTGCTGGAGGGACCAGGGTAAAGGCAACCTGAAGCAAATGGCTTTAGGGTTCTGCTTGCAGAGCTTTGATTTGCTGAAAGATGACGTTTGGGGGTGTGAGAATGAATGCTTTCAGTGATGTATTGAAAGGAAATGATGTTCCCTAAATAACACTGAGGACCTGAGGCTGCTTGGTCCAAAAGTCCTGTTCTCCACATGCTTCTCTCTGCCCCGGTGGAGATCCAGCATGGAAATGGGCGAGTGCAGGGTGCAGTTCATGTTTTCTTAGCTAAAATGGAGAAGACAGATCCTCAAGAGGTTTCCCAAGCTGCTGTTCCATTTGCTTATCCCTAACTCTTTGGGTGCTCAAAGGAAATGCAGGCAGGCAGAGCGGTTGCTAGCTCTAATTCCTGCAATTTCACTCATCATGTCCCTTTAAGTGTCAAATAACTGCCTTGATGAGAAAAGCAAATGGGGTTAAAAAGAGAAAATTGCTCCTTTTTAAGAGGTAGGGGGGAGGAAATTGCACTGATGCTGCTGATAAATATAGAAAGTGTAGAACTCTCCTAATGGAGCAGACGAGGTGGTGCTGGGCTGCTGGCCCATTTAATTATTTGACAGGTGAATTGGGAGTTTTCTACATAAATGGAAGGAAAATGAATTTGGCAATTTTTAGCCCAAAGGGATTCCCGGCCGGTGGCAATAATGCTCCCCAGGGAAATGGGCTTGGAGCTTGCATCCCTGTGTGCCGATGGGGGAGAGCATCCTTTCTCCCAGCGCTCTAAAACCACCCTGTGATCTCTAATGAGCTCCCGCAGGGTCCCCTCGAGGAAACAACTTGCTTAAAAATAAGAATAATAAGAATATATCAAGCTCAGCCTGAATCCAAGGGAGAAATTCCCCCCCCCCCCCCCCCCCCCCCCCCCCCAGGCTGGGAAACGGGAGAC
>NDXB01011076.1:34027-56465 GCA_002631895.1 Agapornis roseicollis
TTCCCCCCCCCCCTCCCCATCCCTGCAGCTGGCTGGGAAATGGGAGCAGAGTAGCAGTGTCTGCCCGCAGCAATGGGGGTTACTGGAGCAGGCTGGGGCTGGCAGGATGAAAGGATGAATAAAACAGTGTTTGCTTTCCTGCATTGCTTTTCTTCCTCTCACTTGTATTTTGCTGGGGATCTACAAAAGGGCTTTAAGCACTCGGGGTGTTTTTCCTTGGAGGATGATTTGAACCTGCTGCAGGAAGGTGTTGGAAAATACCCCTTGTAACACAATTGGGTTGAGCTCGGGCTGCCTCAGGCCATTGAGGAGCTGAAGTTCTCCTACCATATGGCTGTTTATCGTAGGGCTGTGTTTTGTGTCAGAGTCTAGAGCCTTTGCAGGGGGGAGAATACGCTCGCTAGCTCCTAGAAACCATGTGCTTGCCAGCTCCTTTCATTTGGGAGGCTGATGGCTGTTCCTTGTGTACCTACCTCTGTGTAATCCTAGAGGCTGCTTCTCAAGGCCAAGGGCTTCTCCATCAGCGGTAGGTGTCATTATAGGGGTCAGTGCTCTCCTCTCATCCCACACCAAGCAGCTCCGATGCATCAGGGACCAAAACCTCAGAGGCAAAGGAGCACCTGAACCCACCAGGATAACAAACCATGGATGAGCCCATGACCCTTCCACCGCTGCATTGTGCAGAAGCCCCTTGCTTTGAAGGGCTCGCATCCCACTGCAACCACATCCCTGCTTGAGGGACCACAGTGCTGGGGATGCCCATCAATGCAGCTCAGTGCTCCTCTCCCCGGGGTGGGAGCAGGGGTCGGAGGAAGAAGAGTGCTGATACTGTTTTAATCTTCCTTTTAACTGTAATTGCGTTGGGCCGGCTCCCCCGAGCTTGTTCCGGGAGATGCATTTTTCCCAGCTAGATTGCTTTCCTTGTTTTCCTCATTGGAGACAGGCCGGGGCCTGTGTCATGCCAGCTCTGCATTAATAGAGCCTCAAATGAGATTTCACAGCCTCAAATCTGATTAGCACCGAGGCTCCGGTTGCTTTGGAGAGTGGGGCAGACAGCCAAGGAGCCATGATGCTCAAGGGGGGTGCAAACCCATATGGATGTGGGATGTTACATTGCACCCTGAACACACTGAGCTTGTGGGGCTGACACGGGACATGGGGATAGCAGGGCATGGAGCAATGCATTTCCCACCCCTAGAAGCCATAAATTCCGGATGCTCAGTTGTCCCTCACACAGCATGTTGGGAGAAGGTGAGTCTGGGCAGAGCAGCTGCATCTGCTCACCCACCAGCCACCATGTCCTTGCTGTAAACCCACATTTCACCCCATTTTGCTGCCTGATGATGTGTAAAATCCCTTTCCTTGTCCCAGTTCCCTGTGCCTGGAGGTGCGTGCTTGCCTGCTGTTGTGATGGAGCCATGGTGGGCTGCTTGTCCCTGTTATCAGGAGGTGCTCTGTGGTGTCCTCTTACATCCCAGAGCCCTGAGGTCCAGCCCTGAGAGGTGACTGGATCAGTTAGGATGTGCCAAGGGACACTTGAAGATGCAGCACCCTCAGGCTGGCCTGGCTCTGGGATGTGCTGGCCATCCTTGGATGTCCCATGGTGCTGGAGGTGTAACCTATGGCCTCATCCTGCTGCTTGTTTAAAGCCAAGTGGCACTTTATTTCCCCACCTCTCAGCTGCCAGGGGAAGGGAAGCAGCTTATTGGTGTTTAGCTGCCATAAGGAGGCTTAAAAGGAGCCTGGGGAGACATCACATAGGAAAACTCACACCAGCCCCAGTCCATCTTCACTTATGGAGCCTACTATTATTTTATGAAGTCTCAGGAGGAGGATAAAGCTGACACGTTCCCAACAGCAGCTCATAAATTGCCAGGGGCAGGGAGGAGCTCGAGGCTGTGAATGCTCCCACCATAGAGGAGCAGATCCCTCCTCCCATGACAGCGGCACCACTCCTGGCTTTAGCCAGAGCTCGGAGGCTTGTGGGGCTCTCTATGAAGTACCAGGAAGGTCCTAACCCTTCCATGGCAGGGCAGGGACCAGTGTCTTCTCCTGCATAGCAGTGATGCATCATCCCGAGGAGCGCTGTGGTACAGCCCCAGGAGCTCACTTCTGGTCTTGTGCTGCTCAATGAACATAAGGAATCAAACCTCGAGGAGAACCTCTTGCTGTGGGCAGGGGTGAAGCTGCAATGGAGGAGCCCTGCAGGACTGTGCCTGGAGGTCCCTGCTGGCTCCTGGCCCGGGCTGTCCTCCCTGAACTAAACACCGGACTCTTGAGGCTATTTATGGCTTGTCAGCTCGCAGCCAGGAGCAATTTAATCTTGGCTGAGCACTGCTGTAGAGGAGCTGTCTGGGCCCCGATGCTTCGCTCCTGATGATAAAGAGTTGATAGGAAAACAAATTAGGATGATGGCAGCTCCGGCAGCCCCGTTAATCAACCTCCCCGCAACATCGCAGGCTGGATAATGAATAATCAGCATCGAGGATGCTTTAAGGGTGGCTTGGGGTTAAGGTGCTGTGTGGGATCAGCATGAGATGCTCAGGGAATGCTCCAAGGGACCTCAAACCTATGGTAAGACCCAAGCTGAGACCCTCAGGAATAAGGGAACTGTGTTTTTCCTCCACCTCCACAAACAACAGGTTGCAAACTCCTGGCTAAGAGCCCTTGGCTTCACAGGGATGGAGAAGTTGTTCTTCCAGCTGAGTAAAAGAGCTGCAAAACAAGCATAGGCTCTGCCTGGCATCTCCTTTCTGGAAAGAATACTGAGTTTCCTCCTGGATTTAATAGAGACTGGGGTTTATTTCAGCAGTTAATCACAGCCTTGCTGCAGGTTTCGGGTACCAGTTTGCCTACAAAGCCTGGCATTGTTCATGCCTGCTATATTTAAACTGTTTTGTTCTGCTGAGCTTTACTTAGCTTTACCCTCATTCATTTTCCATCAAACCCCCTCACTAATTGTCATGCTGTAACCATTGCAGTGGTAAAGCCTTGTTTTCCAGGGAGATGTGAATATAAGCTGTGGGTATGAAGGTGTGTGCTAAGAAACCTGTGTCTGTTATCTGGAATGTGAAAGAAAATAGGGGAAATTGTCCCAAAATAATGAGCTGGAGCTGTAAATAAAGGTGGGGGACACTGATCCAGCATCACAGCTTAGCTTCTGGGTTCCGTCAATGAGCTCAGATGTGTCCAAGCAATTCAAAGCAGGGCTGTTTCCCAGCTCAGCCAGCTGGAATACCTCTAGATTGGGATTTTAGGGAGTAATTGGGATGCAAATACTCACTAAAACTTCAAAGCTGGAGCCTGAACAGATGCTTTTTTGGAAGGAGAGATGGGTCTCCAGGGAGAGCATCCCTGCCTGCAATCCTTGCCTGTATATCCAGCATCCTGCCTCTTGGAAAAAGCCTTATACCCAAGTCTGTGCTTTCATCCTCTTTCCCCCAGCTCCATCCTGTGTTTTCCCTCTTTGTCAATGCCAGGATGAGGCAAAATCATGGCCCTCTGCCTTTTCCCTGCCTCTCTGGCAAAGCCTTGGGAAGGCAGAGGGACAGGCTGCCCTGTGCTTTTGGGGGCTCAGGGGGTGCTGGAGCAGAGTGTGGAGATGCTGTGGGTGTAGCAGGGAGCGCCTGTGCCCATGGGGGTTGACCTGACAGCCGTCATCCCGGGTCAGGTCAAGAAAGCCTGTAATTTCCCCTCTCCATCAGTGTTGCTGGGCAGGGGATAATTGTCATGGAGCTGGAGCCAGGGTGGGATTGAGATCCATCCATGGAGCAGGTCAGGGAATCCTCCCCCTACTTTGTGTGCCTGCTCCTTTGGTCCCTCTCTCTGGCTGTCATGGATGCAGAGCCTGTCCCCAGCACCCACCCCAAGCTCCAGCTGGCTCCTGAGCTGACAGCAGAGAAATAAGGGGGGGAGAAAGCTGCTTTCTCTGGGATTTCCAAGCTGTTTCTGGCCAGGTCCCTCAGGTTTCCATCCTGAACGCAGCCCTCATGTTTGGGCTCACGTCCCCCATAGTGGCAGGTCACCTCCACACTGCCAAGCCCATCACCATCACCCTCGGGAGAGACAAGGGAGAGGGTTTAGGACACACCAGCCCCTCATTATGGAGTTTGGAGGCAAAGCCATGTGTCGGAGGGGATTTGCAGGCAGTGGCTTTGAGAAGCCCTTGGGGACATTGATGGGCTGGAACTCCTTGCTCAACCCTAGGAGGTCAGCAGGATGCACGAAGGGTTTGTTCTGCAGGCTCTGAAGTGATGCAGGGTGGCTTTTAACCCCTTGTAGCCACGGCCATGTGTGGTGTTCAATGCATTCATGCTGCGTGCTGGCCAAGGTGAGGATGCAGCCGGTGGGGACAAGGCTGTCTCTCACTTGGAAGGGGTGTGATGGGAGCAGGGACAGTCCCCCCATGTGTGAGGAGTGGCAGCTTGCGGCTCTGCTGCTCCTTATCACATCAGCTGGTGGGAATTAATGAGATGGGGAGGGGGAGCTGCCGCACTCATCCCTTTTTCCCCCCTGGAGTGGGCTGAGATCCCAGTTTCTGCAGGATCCCTGTGATTTGCAGAGATGTCTGGGCTGGAGAAGGGGGAGTGGGGGGAGTTGTTGGCAGGTCAGAGGGCTGGGAGGGGAAATGGAGGCGCTTTAGATTGTAGAGTCATAGAATCCCAGGCTGGTTTGGGTTGAAGGGACCTCAAAGCTCATCCAGCTCCAGCCCCTGCAACGGGCAGGGACCCCTTCCCACTGGAGCAGCTTGCTCCAAGCCCCTGTGTCCAACCTGGCCTTGAACACTGCCAGGGATGGGGCAGCCACAGCTTCTCTGGGCACCCTGTGCCAGTGCTTCACCATCCTCATAGGGAAGCAATAGATGGTTAATCCCAGTCTTGGTGACCTGGCAAGGGGTCGTTAGGACCATGGTGTAGCTGGCCCCAGTGGGGACATGCAGGGCAGGGATCCTGGACTGGTTTCACCCCAGCAGGATGCTCTCATGCTGCTGGTGTCCTCCCAGGAAGCCTGGCACATTGTGTCCCTGCAATGGCATGGGGACATCCACAGTGTAGAGCCACACCTAGGCCCTGGGGATAGGGAAGAGGCAGCTGTGATGGGGATGTGCTGGGGACATCATCTCCTCAGCTTGTTCTCCTCCATCCAGGCTTTCAGCATTGAACAGGGGACATGTCTGGGTCATGGGGATGTGCTGGGTATGTCTTCTCCCCAATCTGGGCTCCCAGCATTGGGCTGGGACCATGGGGATGAGGTTGGGTGACAGGGACATGCCTGAACTCCCCCCCTTGATGTCTCTCCTGCTTGGTCCCAGTAGGTATCCACATCCCCTGCTGGGACAGAAGACCCCAGGCATGCACCGGTGGCCACTGGGGGCCATGTGGCCCGTGTGGGGAAGGAATCCATCACCATCATCTTCCATGGTGCCAGCAACCTTCCAGCCACACGGGAGGGCCGGGTACCATGGCCATACGTTATCATGTGAGTACCCAGCATCTATGAAGGGGGACAGTGGGGACACAGATAAAGGGTTTAGAAGCTGTTATGAACCTTTGCAAACCTAAAGGAGGGGGGAACCTCTGTACTGGCACATGCACAAGCATCACCTCCATAGGAAGCTCAGTGTGGGGAGGGGAGCCCGGATGGGAAAAAGCAGGGAATGGGCCACCTTGGCTTGCATGGGCATCAGGAAGAAAGCATTCCTAATATTGAAAGTATAAAATGATGTCAAAGAATCCACAGGGTAAGGCTGCCTGGATTTCAGGATGATATCACAATAAATAAAAGAGTGTTTCAATAAATAAAACAGAATGCTTGGGTAAGGAGAACTTGGCTCCTCGTGCATTATGCATGTGCCAGGGGACTCAATTAGCCGGTCAGGCTTTGGTCTGTGTTAAGAGGGAGGCCGCTCTGCTCAGCACTGCTGCAGGGTGAGCCCACGTTCCCAAAGAGCCTTTCCAGGAGACAGGAAAGCTTTGGCATCGCTTCCCATGGAAAAGGGGGGAGAAAGTGGCTGTCAGTGGCTTCGGAAAATCTCCTGGCTGCAGAGCTGGGTTTGTCTGGGTCAGTGATGGGCAAGCTGGTACCCAATTACCAGGGAACAGGCATGGGGCTCATCCACTGGGGGCAATCATCCTGGAGACATCTCCTCTGCAAGTGTGTGGAGCAAACTGTTGCTTGCTGGGTATCTTCCAGTGCAGAGACCCCCAGCTCTGCAGTGGAGGGGGTCCTGAGCTGAGGCCTGTTGGGGTGGCACAGTGTCAGCCCCACAGTGCCTGGTGCCAGCTGCATCCCAGAGCCTCCTGGGCAGGAGGGATGCATCTCTCCATCGCAATTTTGGCAGCCAGGGCTGGCTGGCACCTGCAGCCCGATGGGAGCTGGACGGTGTGGGGCTGACAGCCCCCACTGCAGCCCTTCCATCACCCCTTCCTCTCTTTCCCACCCCCCCATAACAAGGACCTGCTCTCAGCCCAAGTAACTCCCCCGCAGGATTTGTCTCTATTTCCATAAACCAATTATACCCAGATGATCTCAGGAGATTTAAACATCAATATCCTAAATGATAGCACGAGGGTGGCGTGTGATTGTTGCATCTCTCTTTACATTCTGGTGCTGCTCCATCACCACATTGCCATGGTAACGGGGGAGTGATGGAGGGGAGGGTAGTATTAGGGATGCAGGACACATGAGGGGCCTTTTAGTAACCATAGTGAGGGAGCCAAGGCAGAAGGGAATCAGTTATTGTTTCTCAGGGCACTTGCTTTTTGAAGGAGAGTAGCATGTTGCAGTTAAAAGGTGGGGTTTACAGATAGGAAGCCAAAGCAGTTGGTGGATGGGGACCTGATGGCAGCTGGTGTCCCGTCCCCCCCCCCCCGAAGCTGCTGGGTACCAGCAGTGGAGCCAGCCCAAGCTCAAACTGAGCATCACCAGAGCATCAGTCCCCAAAATCAGGAGTGGGATGGGGGGAACGGAGCAATCCGCCTCCCACCAGCCCTCTGTGGCTGTGTCCAGTCACTCATATCCGGACTTGGCATCCCACATCCATAGCTGTGTCCATCCACTATCCCTGCTCCATAGTTGTATGCATCGCTTCCAGCTCTCAGAACAGAGGATTGGGGAGGGAATGGCTCAGTAGAGTGAATCTGAAAGACCTCAAGGAGCAGGAGAGCCTGTGCAGGCATCCAGATAGGCTTTGGCTCATCTCTGCCCCTAAGAGGATGTGGCTTCTCCTTGAGGGATGCTCCAGGGATGTGGCAGTGGCTTGGCTCTGCTCCTCATCCTTCCAGTGCTAAGCAAACCCCCCCTCATTGCTTTCAGGGGCACCTGTGGGCTTGCTCCACATCTTCCTTTCACTCACAAACTGCTCCTGGACCGGTGTGATGCAGGGATGACCTTGGCTTGCTTTGCCTTTAACGTGTTTGCAATTAACAGCACAAAGAGACTGGCTCTGCCCGGCTTCTCCTCCACATCGAGTACCACAAAAGCACCTCCTCACTTCTTCCTTTCTGTTCTTCAGCACCAAGAAACTCAAGGTCGCTGCTGAATGCACCATCTGCTCCCAGCCAGGGGAATGGGGTCTCCAATGTCAATGGGTTTGCTGTGCAGGCAGTGGTCCCAGCTGTGGTGTGGATGGGATGCTCCACCTTAGAAGGGGTTAGGGTGCTCCTGCAAGCAAAGTCTGCCATGTACCCAGAAATAAACCCGGAGCTCAGCTGATAACCCTGGAGCAAGGGGGGTGGGAAGTGGGAGTCTGGGGGTCCCCTCCTTGCCTCAGCATTTGGCTTAGTTGCTGGTTGGATGAAGATGGGTCCAGGGTTAGAGGGACAGGAGCAATGTGAAAATGGGGTTTCTCACATGAACTATTCTCCCTTTCTCATCCTGAGCCTGCTCAGCATTACTCTTACCTCTGCCCAGGGCACAGCAGTGGGGGCAGCGCTGCCTTCTCCAGGACCACATCCTGCACCATCACATAAGCAACACCATGGATGTCGGTCCTGCAGCCGTGGCCATGCTACACAGGGGGGTTTGTGCCCGCACCACCACATTGCCACTGCAGGGATGTCAGCCCCAAGAAATAACTTACCCTGCAGAGATGACACTTTGGGATGCCAGATGAATGTTTAGGCTGGGTCAAGCCTTTTGCTGTGCCCTCTGTGCCACACTCAGCATCATGCTGTGTGACACTGTCCCCACTGTGCTGCAGCTGAGACATTGATGTATAAGAACTCCCCAGGGGCGGCCGTCTTTATCCTTTATCTTTATCTCTCATCATGGCAGTGGGTGGCTGGTGCATCCCCACATGCGTGGCAGTGTGAAATGCCTGCCCCAGCACAGGCAGCGAGGGATGTTGAGCACCAGAGGAGCATCTCATGGTCCATCCCAGCCAGGTCCTGCCCCAGGGCATGCAATCTGCAGTGCCTGCTTGCTGGAGACCCTGTCTCCTGCCCCTGCAGGTTTGGGGTGAGAGGAGACATCAAACCATCTCCCCTCTCTGCTATTCCTGCTGCCCCCGGCCTGTTCATTTGATTCTGAAGCACA
The DNA here is from genome assembly GCA_002631895.1 of Agapornis roseicollis. Taxonomy (NCBI): domain Eukaryota; kingdom Metazoa; phylum Chordata; class Aves; order Psittaciformes; family Psittacidae; genus Agapornis; species Agapornis roseicollis. The sequence continues at coordinate 42,563 of NDXB01011076.1, forward strand.
TCCCCATGTGTTGTGGAGGTTTTCCCCACCCCCCTCCCCACTTCACAGCTCTTTTTGAATGCACTCTCATCCTTAGGCAAGTCTATAATGAAGGGGGCCCAGAGCAGCCTGTTCTCACCCTTCTCCTCCTCCTCCCACCCCCCAGCCCAGGTTTGCCTTCATTCTGACTCCAAGCACGTTGCTGGTAGAGCAAATCCCCCACAGAGCTCATTATGGGAGAGCCCATTCCAGCCCCTCTACAACTGGTGCCAGCCCAATGCTAATTCCCACCTGGCAGAGCCGGCCGGCTTGGCTCCACCCCTCCAGAATGCAGGTGGGCTTCTCCAAGGGGAAGGGAACACGTGGGAGATGCGCAAGGAGCATGGGATGTCGATGCAGTGTGGCTGAGGGTCCAATCAGCAATGAGAGTGGATGGAGGTCTTGCAAGCATAGAACATCCTCTGGGATGCTCTATGAGCTCTATGATGCTCATAGAGCATCATCTGGGATGAACCTGCTTGGTCCTACCACTACCTGGAGCTCATCCTACAGCTGGAAGGACCTTTACCATCTCCTTTCCCCTGAGTTGATGTCTCCAGCTCCCAGCAGTGGCAAAGTGCCACCAGTGCTCTCAGCCACCACTGTGCTCTGGTAACCTCTCCCTAAGAGCTGTGCTGGCTCTGCTCCAGCAGGAGCTTTCCTAGGGAGCCAGCAGTGGACACTTTATCATCTTCATATCCAGAGCAACCCAACGACAGGGCTGGGGTATCTGTGTCACACTGACCTGACATCACGTCACCATCTCTCTTTACCCCACGGTCAGGGATGGAGAAGACTCGCGGTCACCATGGACCACTCTACCGTGCTCTTAGGATTCCCAGGATAACATCAAGAGTATCACTGGGCCCCCTTAAAGATCTGTCAGTGAGACAGGGCATTATAATCATCAGCCAAACTCATGAGGAATTGATGATCAATTGATACAAGTGGGAGGAACAACCCCAAACCAAGCCTCCACCAGCACAGGCGAATTACTCAGGGCCCATGGCTGCTGTAATTAATGCTCAGCCTTGTTATGTGCTGACTTTAATGATGGCAGTCGTTAGCATTCAATCTTCTCCTTTCCCAGCAGCCTCCTCCCTGTCCCTTCATCAATACAGCACATAATTAGCCTCTGGGGTCTGAAATAGCCTTTTGGATAAAAGGGGCTGCAAACCCCTTTTATCCAAGGGTTGGCTGTGCTGAGCTGGGACAGTGCTCATCCCTCTCCCAGCTCCCTGCTCACACATTCCCTTTCCACACCCAGCAACTGGCCTCTTTCACCTCCCTTTTCCTCCTAGTGAGGCCTGCGGAGGGATTGAGCAGAAACCAGAGGTGACCCAAGCATCCTCAGTGCCCACCCATGCACCCACCTGGGAGGAGGAGGTGACGGTGGAAATGGATGCTGAAGATGTAGGCTGGGCAGGTGAGAGCATTGGGAACCATGGGGACAGGGGCGAGATGGGGCTCATCTCCTCAAAGGGTTAATTTGGGGATATTAGGGAGCCCATGCACCCAGGCAGAGCACAGCTGTGATGGGGATGAGCCATGCCCTGAGCCATGCATGGCTGTGGTGGCTTCAGAGTAGGACCAGGAGGGACATGCCTCCAGCTGTAGGATGGGGCAAGTGAGTGTCGAGCTCCAAAGCATCCCATGGGAATAAGCATGAGGTGAGAGCATTCCACATCTTACCCCACTGCCATCCTCACCCCTTGTATGGGTTGGACCTGTGTCATGGTGCTGCTACTCCCCATGCTGGGCTGCTAAGTTTGTAACTGTAATAAAACTCATGGCATTAGGGGCTGGGATTTGATTCTAATCACACCCTTACAAAACCAACTGTGGGAACCAACCTTCACATCACACCTAATCCCATTAGACCCTGACCTAGATGAAATTCAGGAGCTTTTCATGTGTTTTGGACCTGCCCTGTGCAGTACTGGGAGAGATGCTGGAATCTCAATCCCCTCTCTTCTGCCTCCTGGCACCCCCCAGATGTTCAGAGGTGTTCATCCCCCAGATGTTGAGACTGGAGGTGTCATTTCCACATGCAGCTCACACCTTTTCTTGCCCAGAAATACAGTTTCCACCCTTTTTTGGCCCATAAATACAGTTTTCCATTGGTGCAGCTGCCAAACATGATCCAACATAGGCAATGAGTAGCAGAAAAGCCACTTGTCTCTCGCTCGACCCTGGAACATTCTCCCTGGTGCTCTTTCCACAAGTTGCTAGGAGAAAAAGAGAATCTCCATATGAACCAAGCATTTGCTGGAAAGCAGGGGCTCTGGAAAGCATGGTCCATGCTCTTACCTGCTCCATCGTCTTCATTTCAGGGACACACACAACCTGTGGCATCGCCAGGTTGGCCAAGCAGGAGTTAAGACGGGTGCGTCGGCACTGTCATTAAGCTGGGGGAAGGGAAGCCCAAGTCTTGATGGCAGCATAAAGAGAGGGCGGTTTTCCCTTCCATCAGCTCCTTTTTTTGTCATAAAAGGCTCCTGGTGCTTGTCAAGTAAATTGCAGCTTTGCTTTAAACTCAAGGAAGAGCTGGGGGTGCCAGCACCAGTGGGGTGATGCTGCTGTGCTGGGGAACAGATGGGTACCAGGCACCCCTGAGAGGACAGGGGTCCACCATGGGCTGCCCCAGGGCAGGGATTGTACCCTGGGTGGGCTGCAGGTGGGGAGGTGGATTGGATAGATCAGTGGGAAATTCTGGCTTCTTAGATGGGAATCTGAGCTGCATCAGTGCCAGCTGCTTACAGGCTTTGCTTTCCTGGGGATGCCTTGGGAATCTCGATGGCTCCTAGGGATGCATGTGTGTGCGTACAGAAACCCAGGATGGGTGTAAATCCCATCCCTGTTCACCCCAACATGTCCTGTGAGGCAAAGGGGCTGCTGAGAATGAGCCAATCCCCTCATCATCTGTCCCTCCATCACCCAGACCTTCTCTAAACCTCTCCCCATGGCCTCACCCACCCTCCCCTTCCCCAAATCCCATGACCAACCCCATTCATCCTGACAGCTGACCCTCTCCCTTCCAGCCCTGACTCTCACCGTGGCAGATAAAGCCACCAAGGAGGCACTGGGGACATTCCAGCTGCCAGTGCGGCACCTCCAGCCCTTCCAGCCCCACTGCTGCAGGCTGGTGCTGGTAGGTACAGAGCCTGCCCCTGCATCCTCCTTCTTATTCCTGCTTATTACTTGAAGGTTCACCAGCTGTAGCTGGGGGTGGCAGGCAAAGAGAGCCTTGTGTAACGGTGTAATCCCGGTGGGAAAACCAAATTTGGCGAGCTGGGGAAGGTACACAAAGAGGCTTGTGAGCTTCCCACAAGGTGAGAACAAGGCAGGCCTTGTGCGGGGCTTTTTCCATCTCTCTCTGGTGGGAAAACATGGAGGGAAAGCGATGGGATTCAGGCTGGGAAGTGCTTTTGCCCTCAGCATCCTGGGGAAGGAGATGTGGGACCGGGCTTTACATCAGAGCGTTTGTTACGCAGGAGCTGCTGTGCATCAGTCAGTGAAGGCAGGTCCCCAGCTGCAGAGAGGAGCCTCTCAGTGGGGATTTCTCCATCCTAATGTGTTAACAGTTTGGACTGGGTTTTGAAAGCTCCCTGTGTGCCTGAGACCTGGGAAACTCACCCAATACTTCCCCCAAACCAGGCTCCCCTCTGCTGTTTGGCAGAAATGAGTTTCCTCTTCCCTGCACAGAGATTGGGAGTGATTAAATATTTAAATGCAGTAGGATTTATTATATTGATCTTTTCCAGGAAGGCTCAGGGGCACTGTGAGCTTTCAGCATCAGTTGGTGCTTCATTGCCAGTGCTGGGCTGTCAGAGCTCTCGCTTTTGGTGGCCTTGACCCTTCCTCCTCCTATGGTTCACTCCCCTTCTCAAACAGCCAAGGACACGGGACCCTGTGGGGATGATCCTGCACGTCACCATCACCCGCAAAGGGAGCTTCATCCCTCGCTGTGATGCATTGAGCTATGTGGCCTTGGAGGTGAGAGGTGGTCCAGGATGGACCAGAGCATCGTGACTTGGGGAGGATGTTGTTGCGTGTGGCTGTTGATGCTGATTTAGGGCAGCTTCTTTCCCCCTCCCTTATCTTCTGGTCCCTCACCATGGACCCACAGGTGCTGCTGCAGGGACTGTCAGCCCCTTTGGCCACCCCTCCTGGGCCCCTGGTGGCTGTGGCCAGAGTTGTGACCAATGTTCAGCAGTACAAGTGAGTGATGGCCATGGGGGGCTGTTGGTGACACGGGTGTGGGACACTGGGCTTGGGTGCTATAGCCCTTTGCCATGGTGCTTGTCTTGCCAGGAGTGGATGTGGCCCCACACATGCTGATTCTCTTCTTTTCCATCACTTATCAGATGCCACATGGAGAAGCATCCCACGTCCTGTCCCGGCATCACCCCCACCACCATCACATTCCCAGACCCTCCAGCAGCAGCCTTCTGCATCACCCGAGCTGCCAACCATGGCTACCCACAGGTACAGGGCTGAACACATGGAATCATGGAATTAACTAGGTTGGAAAAGACCTTTAAGATCATCAAACCCAACCTTTACATCCATTGGGATGCGCAGGTCTGGCAACACCCATCCCACTTGGGTACCAATGTGCATCCCTCCTTCAGCAGGGGAGCTGAGTACCCCATGCTTTAGGGGCAAAGCGATGCTTTGAGCACCAAGCACACAGTGCTTGCATCCGCTTTGCCCTGCCTGCAGAAACCCACAGGCAGCTCCTTGCTTGTGCCTTTGTCCTTCATTTTTCCGCCTGCTCCGCTCTCGCCTCCAGCTCAAGTGCTGCCTCTTGAAGGCAGAGACCTTCTCCTCCCCGGGCCTCAAGTACCACCGGGAGAGGTAGCAATATTATCAGAATAGCTGTTGCCAGGGCAACACACGCTTTCGGCATCATCGGGAGCAGGAGGGCCCTGCTTTTGTTCCTGTACCCTGCCAAAAACTGTCAAGGAGGCAGAGGCAGGGCCCTGTTGAGACGCTGTGGTGGGGAGGAGGTGTGATGGGGCCCTATGAAGATGGCTCCAGAGCTGCTCCATCCCTTTGCCTCTGAATGGTGCCAGCCGCAAGAGAGGTGAGGGCAGATGCACGGCTGCCCTGGAGGGAGGGCTGCAGCTGGTCCTGCAACCAGTGCACACACCCGTCCCCACCTCGCTCCTCTTCCCCCATGCACTGAATTTAGATCATCTTGGAGCAGAAAGCCCCTGAACCAACACATGCAGGGAGCCCATACATAAAATATTACCTGGAGGAGGGCGGCCAAATGCCACATGGCCCAGGAGGGGGGGAATTACCATAAAAATCATTAGTGCATTTCATTCAGTGCAATAATTGTTGGTTTATTGCTCCCCCAGCTCCCGGCATTGTTCTTTGCAGGTGAGAGGTGGGGGGAGATTCAGGGATTCTCTGCTTTGGGTCTGCTCCTTCTTGGGGCCCTCCTGTGACCAGCACCCCCATCTCCAGCAATGGGTCCAGGGGATGAGCAGATATGAGGAAAGGAATTCCCATGTGCTTGTCCCTGTGTTGTATCCCCCCATCTCTTCACTGCAGGATGCAGCATCCCAAGGCTGCATTTTCCCAAGCAGAGCAGGGATATTTCTCTCCTCTAACCATAGCCAAAATGCGTTTTCTTTGGATTTCTGTGGATAAATACACACAAACCCCTCTGAAGTTGTGGGATGAGCCCAAGCCAAGCCCCACAGCCCTGGCAGAGGCAGCAGTGCCATCACGGAGCTGTGGGAGCCCAACAAGGGAGGACGAGTGATTAAACCTGGCCATCTGGCCTGCGTGCATGCTGCTGCCTCCTCCTCCTCCTCTTCCTCCTCCTCTCTGTGCCCACATAGCTCTGCCTGTATTTGCACATCCTGGAGGATTCTCTCCCTGCGGATGCTGCATAACATCCTCTCTCCTGCCTCAGTTTCCCCACCTGTAGGATGCGGTTCCTTCCCAGGGAGGATGAGCTCCTAAGGAAAGGTTAGCGGGAGGTTGGGAGGAGGAGGAGGGAGCATTGCTGCTCCGCTTCCAGAGGTTAATGGCTTTCCCTGAGCTAACTCCTGGCCAGACTAATGGGATTCAATACTCCTGCCAGCCCAGTGTGTCCTCTCGCCTGTCGGTTCCCATCAGCGTCTGCAGACAGCAGCGCTTGGGTCCACCTTCAGCAGGGCACCCCTCTTACGTAGCGGGGTTTCAGTGATGGTTAACCCTTCCCTGCCTGGTTAACCCTTCCTGGGGTGCTCTCATTGGGCCAACAGCCCCTTTCTCACCAAAAGGGTGGGTTTGGGTATGCTGGTGGCAATGGCAAAGCCATGGGATGGATGGGCACTGGACTGTGCCTCCTACTGGAAGCCACGCTACATCTGTCCTCCCAGCACCAAGTTCAAGCCTTCATGATGTTGGTCCTCACTCTTTTGGGGTTCTTCTCCTCCGGTTTAACCCACTTCTCTGGAGCTTCTTTCTCTCTTCTGGGATCAGACAGGCAGCCGTGAGGACCAGGGCATGGCCCCATCCTTTGGGAAGGCAGGAGACATGCTGTGAACTTGGCCATCTCTACTCACGCCAACGATGCTGCCTTTGAACCAGCCTTTGGGAGATAAGCTAGAGTAGCCAAGAGGGATGAAGGAGACTCCTCCTCCTCTTCCTCCTCCACATCCCCTTTGTTGTGTTTCTCCAGGTGGCCCTTGGCAGAAGTGGTTGCTATGCCAAGACGTCTGCCCAAATCAGTGCACTGGCTCTGATGCCCCAGTGCAGAGCATCCATCTGTCCCATCGAGCCGGTGGGAGACAGCCCAGCCCTGGCAAGCATTCCCTACCACCCACCCCCAGAACCGGAGGTGGGATCGGGAATGTCATCTCCCATCCCTGCCCCGGTGAGAGGAGCCATGTGGGCTCAGGACCTCTGACAACTGGGGTCAAATTCACAATCTGCTCCCACGTTTGACTTCATTTTCCTTCCCTGCTGAGGCTGAACCAGCACCAGCTCCCAGGGCTTTGAACAGGGCCATGCCAGGAAAAGTAACTGGAGGCGGCATTTGATGGGGTTTAGGAGATTTTCCCCACCAAATCGGGCTTTCTGAGGCTGATGGAGCAGCCCCGTGGGCTGGGATGCAGGCTGGAGGGTGCTGAGCTGCATCCGGCTGCTGGGAGCTGCCCCCGCCTGTGTGGGTTTTCCCTAAGGAGTTCCAGGCACAAACTGGGCTCCCTGCAGTCAAAGCGAGCTGTATCCCAGGTAAAAGCCCATGCTGATGCTAGGGACCCCCTGATTGAGAAAGCCAGCCCAGTGCTGAGCCAGCACTGAAGTGATGCGTGATGCAGCCTAGCATGGAGGTGTTTTAGGGCTCTGAAGCATCCCAGCCCCTCACTCTCTTTGCTGACAGCCCCCAGGGCTGGGTAATGCACCACTGCGAGTCTCCAAGGTGTGTAATGCCCATTAGCATCCCAAACACAAGCAGAGGGAGACCCCCCCCTTGCTCTTCCACCCTCCCCAGTGGAGCAGAAATGTGCTGATGCAGAAAAGCCAATCAGCATCTTGGCCCCACTGGGCGATGCTGGCTGAGGGGATGCAGTAACAGCATTAAACAGGAGCTGCTGTCAATAACTCCTCAGCGCTGGGCAGCCGGTGTTAGAGCTGACCTTTGGAGAGCTGCAGGCGAAGGGGAGCAGCTGCTGGAAGGGATGGAGCGATGCCATTTCCAACGGCCGAGCACAGCTCAGAGGATAAACATGTTGCCCACTGCTTGATCTCTGTCGGGTGAACTGGACCTGGGCCATAAACAGGAATTTGGGGTCTGTATATCATCCCTTTCCTGCATGTGAGCACCAGATCACCCAATACATATCTAAGGCTCACCCTGGAGTCAGTGCAGCTCATCCTCCAGGCTCTTCTCACCATGGGAAGATGGCCCATAGGCTGTTTTCCTCCTCTGGCTCTGTGAGGGGAAGATGCTGGCAGGGATTAGCCAAAAAAGAAGCAGCCAAGCTTGAAGACCCAGTGAAAACCAGCCCAAGTAACTGGGATTCAGGGTTGCTTTGGAGCCAGGGAAGAGATGCAGCTATACGAGTTGTGCTTTCCTTTACCCCCACCTCTCCTCTTTGTCCTCTCTCCCTTCTTCTTTATCTCTAGAGAGAGAAGGTATCTGAAGGATAATTTTCCTGTTGTCTCCTAAGATGTCCCGAGCATCCGGGCCCCCAGAGCAGCCAACTTGGAACAGCTCCTTCCTCTTCCAAGGCCGGGACGTGGCCACCGTCTTCTCCGAGGACACTGCCTTGGCTATTGAATATTATCCATACAAAGCCAGTGAGTCTGGAACCCCACCGAGGATGCTCTCCCTCATCCCTGGTTCTGGCCAGGGATAGATCCTGGGCTGCCATGCCTCCAGCCAGCTGCTCTCACCCCTTCCCCAGTGTGGGATGCTCCACGCACCCTTTTTCCCATTGGATACTCAGTGCTGCCCCTCACCAGCCATGTATTCCGGGAGTTGACGGCAAGGAATGGTGGGATGCGTGTGGATGGCCTCGCCATGCAGGTGAACTCGGGATGATGCTGGGCAGGGTGGCACTGTGGTGGTACCTGTAGGTGATGGTACCTATAGCTGCTGGGATGGTGTGATGGAGATCGCACCTTCATATCTGCATAGGCAGCATGGTGCAGAGCCCCAAGCACCCCGTGGGAAGATGGGGTCTCTGCTCCATTCCTCAGCCCTAGGCCTCTGGATGGCATCTGGGTGATGCCAAAGCCTCTGAAAGCTCCAATAGATGCTCTGACCCTTCCTTTGCTTCCCCAGGGCACAGATCTCAAAACCACAACTGGAACCATCCCTACCGTTAGGCTCTGCCTGCAGCTCCTTCGATCGGAGGTGAGATGCTGGGGATGCAGAACACAGCAAGCAAGGATGGGGACAGGGACAGGCTTCCCTAGAGCTGGTACCCTCTCTCCAAACCTCTCAGGTGGACATCAGCTGGACTGAATCCTGGTTTTATCCCTTGTGCCTGTTATCTCAGGGCTCTGGATTGTGCCACTGGACAGCTGGAAAAAGCAGCATCATTCTTGCCCTCACACATCCATCACTTTCCCAGGGCTCTTGTCATGTGCTCATATTCCTGGGATATTCCAGCTGGAGGCAGGGAAGCAGGCAGGGTATTTGGGAGAGGCTGTTCACCATCTCAGTGCAGAGAAGGGCCAGGCTGGTTAACCACAGTGACAAATGTCCAGCTGTCTCCATCCTTCAGCATTTGTGCTCCCCATGGATGTCACAACAGGGATGGAGTTTGGCTGCTTTTGCCATGGAGGAGGGAACTCCACTAACCCTTGGCTCCAGGACTGCTCCTTGGGCAAGTTGGGATGTGGCCATCGATTCAATTACTGCAGCCACCAGGCTCTGCTCCCATCTTCAAAGAGAAACCCTGTCCATACAGTGAATGTGGGACCGGTCTGGATGCTGGGTTGGCGACCGCATCCGCCTTACCCCCAGGGAGCTGAGTTGGGCCTGGGGCCGGCTGGTGGGGGGCTTTGCAGTGATTGCCCAGGGGGGTCAGTGACAAGGGGTCTGCGTGTGATGAATTATTCACATGGGTGTCACTAAGTGCAGAATTAATCCTCTTGCTTCCAGCTGGCTGCTGCACTAAATTATCACTCGCAGTCATGCGGGAAAATGCTGCGGAATTCATTTAGCTGATTATTGTTTTGATCTGGGAGCTGCGAGGGGGTTTCTTCTCCTCTACCCCAGCCTCTCCCTTTTCCCCCCTCCAGCCCTGCCTTCCTTAATATATGTAAGAGAAGGAGTGGAGACAAAAAGCAGGAGAGCCAGAGCCAGCCTTGGGTCTGCATCTGGTTAATTCATCCCACAGCAGACAGATCCGGAGTGATGCAAATCCATGAGCGATGCTACCAAGCAGGGGGGAGGGCAGGTTTGGCTCCTCCTTGCCTTTGCCAAGGGCTTGTTCCTTCCCTGGAAGTTGGATTTTCTATGGATTTCAGGTGGCTGCCTGTGATCCCCAGCACCCCGAAAGCACAGCCCTGAGGGCAGGGGTGATGTTGCAAGGGCAGAGCTTCTCTTCCCATTGAGGCAGCCACAGGTTTCAAGAGAAGTTGAAAGCTGGATTTGCAAGTCCTCAGCTTATGGATTAGTCCTGAGCTCAGCTTTAGAATGGCAAGAAGGAGCCAAATAGGGAGCAAGAGGCAAAGGCAGCAGCAGCATCCCTGCCTGCCTTTCCTCACAGCTCTCCCCAGCCACTTGGCAAAGGAGAACAGATTCACCAAGCTCGTCTTGTTTCTTTTCTTATTCTTTATTTTAATGTAGAGAGCTGAAAATGTATAACCTAGATTGGCTGGGCTTTTTATAACAAACAACAGCTAAATAAACCCTGGGCCATCTGTACTCCCTGGCGCACCAGGAGCCAGGCATAAATCTGTGCCCCTCTACAGGGATTTCACCAATTCCTACCAAGGCTTTGGATGCTCCTGAGCTTCTGATGCTCACATCAACCCTCCACACCAAGAGAAGGAGCTTCCCATAAATAGGCAGGGTCTCAAAACACTGCTCCATTTGTAATAGCCGCAGGGAAAGGGTTTGGAGCAGCTGCTTTATTAAAAGCTGAGAGCCCCAACACCAGGGCTGAGCAAAGAGGACTCGTGTTATCCCAGGGAAAGGGCAGCGCTGGGTTGCAGCCACCCCAGTGAAGGCACGGAGGCCCCGGGGTTTGCCCCCACCCAGCCGGTTTTACTCCCTCTCTGGAGCCCAACCGGGAACAAAAGACTTTGATCATCTCAGGGAGACAAAGAAATCAAAGACTTCAGCAAAACACTCTCGTTTGAGAAAATCAACAGCTCAAAAAGGGTTGAAAGGGGAAAACCTGCAGCCGACCACATCCACCTCCCTCCCGACTCTATCCACCTCCATGGCAGCTTGTGGATCAAGGCAGGGCTCCTGTTTTCCCTTCTTTCTTCTTTTCCCACCCCAAATCTGGTGTCTTGTCCAAGAAAGCTGAGTTTGACCATGCAATAACCAGTGGCAAATCCACATGCAGGCAAGCGGGATGCGGTCCCTGGTGTGCCCAGGGGATGCTGAGCCCCAGCCAAGGTTTATAAACCCCTTTATTCCTAAGGGGTTTATTCATTGCCCCTATTTATTAACCAGCCTTGTTTTGCACTTTGTTTTGGCATGATCCTTGCTCAGCCCATTAACTCGGCCCCTGGGACCTTCGGGGTCACCTCAAGCCTTTGCCACCCCCTTTTGCTCCTGTCACCCGAGATGAGGTCTGGGGACGTGGTGACAGCTTCTGATAAGCAGGGAAAAGCTGGAGCTGCTTTTTCCAGGCAAGGGGAAAGAAAATCAACAGGCTGGCTACAGCATCGCCTAAACAGCCTTAATTTATGTAATTGCTGCCATTTAAAAGCAGAAGCAGATCGGCGCCTGGCGTAAATTGTCACAGCGCCGGGGTGTAAGTTGTCACCGTGCCAGCCCCGCCATCAAACCCCTTTTGGGCTGGCAGAAAGACGGGTTAACACTTGGGTCGGGAAGCGGGGATCGCCATGTGTTTCCCGTTGTTTCAGCCTGTCTGAATGGGTTTGTCCTCCGTGAGCAGTAAAATTGAGGCTTGCATCCCCCAAACCCCATTCCTGGGAATGCAGGAGCTGGTGGAAAAGCTGGTCTGGGGGAAGTATCTTGTCTCCATGAGCCAGCAAACCCTCTGAGGGCTTTCAGCAGAGCTGAACTGCTCCTGCTTGCCAGCTCTTGATTGACACCTCTCAATCAAGTACAGAACCCCTTCCTCTTCTTGCATAGCGGGTTACAAGAGGCGTTATGGCATTGCTGCAGGCTGGGAGCTGTGTTACACAGGGAAAGCCGAGCCAGCGAGCATCCAATAGGGGGGGAAAAAAAGCAGTGAATGTCTTTGTTAAGGAGAATTTGTTGGTTTCCTCCTGCCATTCCCAGGGGAGCGTTCAGGGCAGCGCTAATTGAATTAAGAGCACGTGTGCGAGCAGCTCTCCGATGGGCCATGGTGGTGGGGCCGGGCTGGCCACGGCTCCGACACGGCACGGTGGGCAGCAGCTGTCTGCCGGCCCCTGTAATTGCAGGCAGAGCCTAAACTGTTGCATTTTGCATGATGTTGTTCCCCATGGAGGGGGAGAGTGGCTGGGCGGGGGGCAGCTTCACCCCGGCTTTGATGCTGGAGGAGCTGGGTTGAGGTCGGGCTGGCGGGGTAATGAAATGCGGCGGCACAAGGGATGCTGATGCTGATGGCGTTAATGAGGCAGTGATGGGGAAGGGCACGAGGATGCCTCCAGACACCTCCTCAGAGGGGAGGGATGCTCACTGCTCTCATTACCTGCACTAAACAGGCGAGGCTGGGTGCAGGCACGGAGTAATACACAGTGAGGGCCACTTCACCGCTGCCCATGCCCACAGCTCATCTGGAGAAAGGAAGAGAGCATCTGGGAGGCAGGGGGAAAACAAGGGTGATGAAATAGGTGGGTGTAGGGCTCTGTCTCTTGGTGCAAGGATCCCAGCAGCAAGGCTGGTCCCTGTCACCCAAACCTGCGCCTGTANTGCCCACAGCTCATTTGGAGAGGGAGCTCAGCCTGATTGCTCATCTGGAGAAAGGAAGAGAGCATCTGGGAGGCAGGGGGAAAACAAGGGTGATGAAATAGGTGGGTGTAGGGCTCTGTCTCTTGGTGCAAGGATCCCAGCAGCAAGGCTGGTCCCTGTCACCCAAACCTGCACCTGTACTGGGAGCTGGGATGGTCAGACCATGGAGAGGGTCCCTGTGTGTGACCTTGCCATGGGAGGCGGCAGTGAGGAGCGCACGCACTCCATCGTTTATTCCATTAGATCCAACTTCCCCCTCTAAGTGGATTAGAGGGGAGTCTATAAAAGCCAGGCTGGTGGGCGGAGAGTGGGGTGCACAGAGCAGGGAAATGAGGGGCAGGGAAATCACATTACTGCTGCCAGCAGCATCTGGCAGAGGGTCTGGCAGGAGCTGCTGCTGTGCTGGGGGTGCCTTATCTGCCAGGCATCCAGTGACCAGTAACAAAGTGGCTTTCAGCATCCCTTTGTAGCCACAGGACTTGGGTACCCACCTCCTGCCTGCCCCAGGAAGAGGAGAGATGAGCTGAGTTGGGCACAGACCTGCTGTTTCCCCCTTGCAAAGAGGAGCTGAGCATGGCCAACCCACAGCTCTTTCCCATCACACTGGTCCTGGTGGCACATTGGGGATGTGGCTGGTGGTTCAGGAGACATAGAATCATCAAATGGTTTGGGTTGGAAGGGAACTTAAAGCTCCTCCAGCTCCAATCCCTGCCACAAGCAGGGACCCCTTCCACTGGAGCAGCTTGCTCCAAGCCCCTGTGTCCAACCTGGCCTTGAACACTGCCAGGGATGGGGCAGCCACAGCTTCTCTGGGCACCCTGTGCCAGTGCCTCAGCACCCTCACAGGGAAGAGCTTCTGCCTAAGAGCTCATCTCAGTCTCCCCTGTTCTAGCATCACCCCTTGTCCTATCACTACAGTCCTAATGAAGAGTCCCTCTACAGAATCCTTGTAGCACCCTTCAGATATTCGAAGGTTGCTCTGAGGTCTCCACGCAGCTTCTCGAGTCTGGCCATGCAGCAGTGGCTCTTGCCCCTGTCACTGCATCCATCCATCCTACAGACCATTGCCTCTCCCTTTCCAGAGCCCAGCGGCATTCCTGACCCCATCAGACAGTGATGTCCTCCCCAGCCTGGACCCTGACACTGGCAGCACACTCAAGAGGAGCAAAGAGCTGCGAGCAGCCCCCGTGCACCCCCGTTATTGCCAGGTAAGAAGCCATGAGAGCAGGCAGTGATGCTGTGCCAGCTGCATCACCCTGCCAGCCAACCCCCCCCCCCCCCCCCCCC
>NDXB01011076.1:57231-94834 GCA_002631895.1 Agapornis roseicollis
AATAGGGGGAGGGGGGGGGGGGGAAGTCTTGCACTGCTCAAAAGCCCAGTTATTTCCCCATCAGCAGCTGCCCAAACCCCACCTTCACCTTAATCCCTGTCCCTGCGATTCAGGTTGCAAAGCAGGAGGAAAATTAGCAATCAAATAAGAGCCATAAAAAGACAAATACAGAGCAGCTATTTGGTTTTCCTCCAGCTGTTTTAATTCCTCCACTGAGCTTTATGACTTCCCTTTCTGTGGCTGCTTTATGCCCAGCCTAATGGAAACCCATAATGGGGCGTGCGGAGGCGGGTACCACAGCACAGCCTCAATGCGGTGAGGATGTGAGGGCCAAGTCTGATGGACTGAGTTACCCCGGGGCTCCAGAGAAAGACAAACACCCTTCAGGAGTCATCTCTGGCATCACTGTGTGGTCTGTGTGATGTGTTTTCACCCCTGGCTATGCTCTTTGCCCGTGCCGATGCTCCGAGCAACCTCAAATCCAGCTCTCTGTGTCCTCACACAAGCATCCCTGTGCCGATACAGAGAGGGAGGAAGGGAAGTGGCCTCAAGGATGCTTTCAGCATCCAATTTGAAAGCCTGAGTGGGGGCAGTGAAGCCCAGGAAGGGTTTGCACAAGCGCTGCCCAGCCTGAGCAGACTAAAAAGGCTAGAAAGCATTGCTGGGAGGGTTATTGTTTCCCCCAACCCCAACCTTTGACAGCCGTTTTCTTCCCCCTAAAGCACAGATTACTTTCAGTCCACTTGCACTGCAGCACAGGGAATTTGCTTGGGAAGGCCTGGAAAGCCCATCTCCTGACAGCCCCGGGAATCAGGGCTGACACCCTACTAATGGAGCGTGGTGCAGGAGGGAGCCAAGACATGACAGCCCCCCCGGCAGCAGCTCTGCTCTGGGGGGGGGGGAGCAGACGGCTGATCACAGCCCTGTCACTTCTCCCCACTCCACTCCTGCTGATCAAACCTGGATCCCCCATCCCTACCCTGCGGCTTTTGAGGTCCTGCTTGTTAATGCCTTCATTAGGGACAGGGGAGAGGATGAGGAGCACAAAGGGATGAGGAATATTATAGGAGATGGGGTAACCCTGCCCTGGACCACGGATGCAGAAAAGCCTCTGGGTTTGGGACATTAGGCTCCCCCCTTGGGCTCACCAAGGTGTCAAGCTGGTTCCTGCTAGCCAAGCTTTCTGACCCTAGGCTGGGGTTTAGGCTGGCCTCAGCCTCACCGTGTTTTCCTACCTCCTGCCCTCTCACTGAACAGATTTGTGCCTCTCTTACCAGTCGATGAATAATTTACAAGCAGCACTTAACGATTAGGGCAGCATTTCTCCAGCCTCCTCAAACATTTGCTGCTTCTTCCAGCCTTTCTTTCCCATCTCCCATCACCCACATTGCCCTGGCCCGTCAGCATAAGGGGTGTACAAGCCAAAGGGTGTCTTGTGGGGCTGGGAGAAGTAAATGTCACTTGTTCTTTTTGCCTTGCTGGTGCTTTGCTCCATGTGTGCCACCAGCTCCATCACTCAAGAGCCCAGACGTGCAGGTTGTCCCCCCAATACACATTGTGGCATGGTAGAACAGGCAGCCAGGATGGGGGGCAGGATTTCTTGCTTGGCAACAGCATTTGGGATGCTTTGCTAGACCCATTTCCAACTCCTGGGGAAATGGGTTCAGTATTCCTCCAGGAAGCTTCCGTTGAGGATGATGGGGGCTCCTGTGTCCACTGAGCAATGTCTTGTGCCTCAGTGAGCTGGGAAGGGACTGGTACATCACTGCTGAGCCCAGCAGTGCCTTGGGCCTGCAAAGGGCAAGGGGAGAGAGGGGAGAAAGATGAGGGTGCTGTGAGAGTAGACGAGATGTGAAGGTTGACGATGATGCAAGTGAAAAGGGTACTGTAAAGCATGAAGGTGCTGCAGGGGGTGAGGAGGATGCAGAGGATGATGATACTGCAAAGGTAAAGGATGCTATGAGGGGAGAGGGTGCTGCAAGGTGTGAGAGTGCTGCAAGGTGTGAAGATGCTGCAAGGCATGAAGACGCTGCTGGGGCTGAGGATGCTACAGGGGCTGAGGATGCTACAGGGGCTGAAGATGCTGCTGGGTCTGAGGATGCTACAAGGGCTGAGGATGCTACAAGGGCTGAGGATGCTGCTGGGGCCGAGGATGCTGATGGGGCTGAGGATGCTGATGGGGCTGAGGATGCTGATGGGACTGAGGATGCTGATGGGGCTGAGGATGCTGCACGGCAGAATGCTGCCTCACGGCCGAGATGCTCCAGCCCCATCTAGCGCCAGCCCCGGGGATGGACGGCCGGGAAGCAGGCGGGAGCCCGGCACGGCTGCGCTGAGGATGCACCCCTCTGAGCTACCCCTGGTGAGGGGGGCACCCATGGGTGCGCCAGCACCCCCGGCACGGGGCTCAGCGCCTGCTTCTCTTGCGTGGGGTTGGGTGGCTGCGACTACACGGGGTAAGAGCAGGGACCTCAGCAGGGAGCCAGAGCAGGGGGAAAGAGAAAACTGGCAGCAACCCCACACTTTCTGTGTGTGTTTTGGGGGGCTGTGTTGGTGTATGTCCTGCCCCGAGCCAGCCCTGGCAGCACTGCTAAACTCTCGGTGAAGAGAGCACTAAAAGGCTCATCCAGCCTTTCCTGGTGCTACTTAATGAAGGATGGGATCTGGGGAGATGCTGAAGGCAGTGGGAGCTGAGGATGATGGGTTCTGAGCACAATGGGTGCTCTGGGCAGCGGGTGCTGCACGGCTCTGGCTGCTCTCAGCACGGTGGCTTGGGGTTTTGATGGATTTATGCTTGCTGCTGGAGCGCAAAGGGCGTTTTATCAGCAAATCCAGTCAATCCATGAGCTCACATGGTAATGGATGGCAATAACCCCCCCTTCCCAGGCCAAGGACAAGTAACAGCAGCCCATCACCAGGTTCGTGTGGGATTTACCCCTATGACTCCACTTGTTTTGTGTAACTAGGGGATGAAAATGCTTGGAGAACACTTTGAACATGAGGCTATGGGGGTCCCAGGCACAGATTTTGAATTGTGTGCTTGGGAAACAGACTCTTCAGGGAGCTGCCAAGTCTCCCACTGGCACTGGGGATATTTTGGGGCTAGTTCTGCACTTCTCCACATCCCCAGCTGCTGGAGATGAGTTTATCCCAAAACACAGATGAGGATGTTTCCCCAGGGGAAAACAAACCTGCAAAGACCCAGCGGGAGCCCCATGATAACCCCTTTCCCTCATGTTTTAATCTCAGGAGGGGGCTTTCTTAGCTCAGGCCCCAGTCTGTGGTCACGGGTGAGCAGCGGTGCTGGGGGATGCTCTGTTCGATGCTGGGAGCACAGCCCCACCCTGGGAGGGTCTGCTGACCCCCCTGGTCACCCTCAGCATCAGGACATCACTTGGGGACATCACTTCAGTTGTCCCCATCCCTCCCGAAAGCAGCTCCATGCAGCGGGATGGGGGAAAAGCAGAAGCCAGCCCAGCCCATCCTTCCCAGCCACCCGTTTCCTTTTATTTCCCTCTTTCTCCCCCAGTTTTCTTTGAGGAAACTGGCCCAGCAGCGACTCACAGCGGAATCACTGCTTTCTTAAGCCTTATCTTGAAGGAGCAGGCATGCGGGAGGGAGCGGCTGGCT
The DNA here is from genome assembly GCA_002631895.1 of Agapornis roseicollis. Taxonomy (NCBI): domain Eukaryota; kingdom Metazoa; phylum Chordata; class Aves; order Psittaciformes; family Psittacidae; genus Agapornis; species Agapornis roseicollis. Next base: position 60,862 of record NDXB01011076.1, read on the forward strand.
CCACACGGAGCATCCTTCTTCCCTGATTTATCCAGTGTAATCCAGAGGCTTGTATTTCCTTGTACAACACGGTATCAGCAGCCGGCAGCTGGGCCTGGAGCTGGATAGCGATGGTAATCACCGGCCCTAAAATCAACATTCCAGTTAGGAAGGGAGCAGGAGCTGTGGTGTCTCTATTAAACAGAACAGGGCTCAGATGAAGCGCTTTTCAATGCAATCCAATTAGCTCCTAAATTGAATTGTAATGCTTTGGCTAATATGCACCCCTCAGCACACACCCCCCATGCATGGGAAGGGAGTTCAGCCTTGGTTTAATCAGATAAAACCCCATTTATTTGCTGCCTTTCACTGGCTCATGCATCCTATCGAGATGGGCAGGGCTGAAACTCTCCCTATTTCCCTTTGGGGACCTGCAAATTGCCCCAGGAGTTGGGATTCATCAGGGAAACACTTGGATTTTGGAAGTAGAGGGGAAAAAATGCCCCATTTATCCCACTGATACAGCAACCCTGAGGATGGGTTTGAGGACCGGTGTGTTCCCAAGAGAGGGGTTGGGAGCACTGGGGACCTGCATCCCCACAGCCCCAGCTGGTACCAGTGTCCCAAGGGGATGGGTGAGGAATGAAGGCATCCTGATGGTTCCAGGAGCTTTTCCTACAGAAAAGAGAAAATGGGATTTTTCTCCTCTCTGATCTCCCTAAGCCTCTGCAGCAATACATTTTCTCAGATACGTAAATCTGAGCTTATCCCATCTTCATAACAATTATAGGATTGGGCTTAACTCTCATCCAGGGACATGTTATCCGTTGAGCTGGAAGGAGATTTTGTTGCAGGAGAAGCTGATGCGCTGCCAGGGGCTCAGATGCTCACAAATGCAGTGAGTTGAGCCCGTCCTCAGCCTGTCTCCATCGTGCATTTCTGTCCCTTCCCCAGCCAGGGATGGGCTCAGGCAACGCTATGGGGACACAGAATTCTCTTGCACACCCTATTTTTGGCCACTTTCTCACCTCCTCCCGCAGAGGTTTATTGCTTTGCTCCGTGTTGGGATGAATCGATTGCAGCAGTCAAAGTTAATGGGAGACATCAAAGTGTCTCAGAGCAATTTGTTAAGTAAATAGTGAAAAAGGAACTTGGCCTAAGCAAATAGTGGAAGGAGGGAGGCAGCTCCGGGGGGGGATGAAAGGCTCTAAAGGCAGAGGAAGCTTCAGAGGCTTGGAAATGATGGGGAGGAAGAAAGCAATATTAAGGACTAAACAGCGAGTGCCAGGGGTTTCAAAGCTTCCATCATCTCAGATGTGAATTCCCAGCTTTTCACCCTGGAACCCTTCAGGAAGGAGAGATGCACTGGTTGGATTTGAGATAGGAATTGTAGGGGGCCCTGTCTGCAGGTGCTGCTCTGGGAGTGGGAGTGCAGGCAGGAATCTGGGCTGGGGTTGGTCTGAGCAGCATTAGGCTGGGATTAACGGCTGGGAATGGATTTCCAGGCTCTGCAGGTGTTGTTTGAGCTTGGAAAATCTGGGGTTGAAGCCAGCACCTTCCAACATGGGCAGGGGGAGCAGCGAGTCAAGGCCAGCCCCGTGCATTATTGATGGGGCAGATAATGGCATGCTTCCCACCAGCTCCTTGATGAAAAATTGATGGCATGGGATAGGGGTTCCATTGACTTACACTGACTCTTTGTTCCTGAACAAACACTGGAGGAGAGGTGGATGAGGGATGCTGCGGGGGGTGGATGCAGGATGCTGCAGCTGGTAGATATGGGATGCTGCAGTGGGTGGATACAGGATGCTGCAGCTGGTGGACATGGGATGCTGCAGCAGGTGGATGCAGGATGCTGCAGTGGATGGATGTGGGATGCTGCAGTGGATGGATGTGGGATGCTGCAGTGGATGGATGTGGGATGCTGCAGTGGGTGCAAGGCACAGGAGGCTCTGTGGGTACCCTGAAAGGGTTGGGGCAGAGCATCCCTTGTCTTAAAGCGCCATCAATTCAATCTCAGGATGAAAGTGGAGTTTAATGAGCAAATTATTCAGGCAATTATTCTCTGCTCAGAAGAATAATTCCCAAGGGAGAACTGAAGCCCAAAGGAAGAGCTGAGGCCCAAAGCCACCCAGCACCTCCAAGACATGGGTCCTCAGAAGTTAATTGAGTGTTTGAAACATCAGAGGAGCGTGTCGGGAGAGGAGAGCGTTTCCATGCCTGCATCCAAGGCATGGAAATGAGATGCTGTCACCACCAGAGCCACCCGGCCACTGAATCACCTCCTTGGGTCTGCGCTGCTGGGTGGAGGAGATAAGGCAATGGTGGGATGAAAGTGGGATGGGGAGGATGGGCTGGTGTCTCCAAGGGATTCCTTTAGGCAGGCAGCTCTGCTGGCCCATATAGAAGCAGCAATAGGACACCTAAGGAATGCTAAAGGGGAATTGATCCCTGCAGAAGGAGCAGCAGGGCCAGCTGCTGGCTGCACCCAGAATGTACCCGTCTGGGTGGTTTGAGGTGCTGAGCTGATGCAGGGAGGAGTTCCTAAGAGGAGGGTTGTGTTGTAGCAACAGCTACCAGTGTGCCAGGCTGCTGGAATCCTTCTGCCAGCAGAACGGGGCTGGGAGTAAAGCGTTTCCTCATGCTCCAATCCCCAGCACCTCCCTAAGACCATCACAGGGACAGGATTTGTTCCCTGGGGGAGGTTTGTTTGGGGCAGGCAGGACCTGGCAACCCAGAAGCTGGACACAGGAGCAGGGTGCTGGGGACTGAGCACCCCAGGAGTGGGAATGACGACGTTCTACAGACCCTTCTCCTCCACTGTGAGTGCTGGGGCAGTGGTGGGGATGGGGGTATGGCTCAAGGGTCCAGCCATGAGAGGATGCGCACCTTCCAAAGTGTCCCCATCCTCAGAAGAAGCTCTCCCAGCCTTGTCCTGTTCGTCCCCCCCCCCATGTGGCGTCCCCAGATGGGTGCACTTGAAGCACTGCAGCTGGTGATGCCAAAGGTTTTGGGGCAGAGTTGGGTCCTGACCCCAAAGCAAAGGTGTTTTGCTCCAGGAGAGCTGCTCCTGCTGTGGGGAAGGGGCTGAAAGACCTTGCTGTCTCTCTTGAAGGGCTTTCTCAGACTGCTCCTTATCCTCACCCTCTGGTGTCTCCTGCCAGCTCCATCAGGATGATGTGTCCCTCCCAGCGGGTGATGCCATGGCCAGCATCCTGCCTGGAAGGCAGCTGATCCCACACGGGATGAGAGCACCATTGGAGGAACAGAGGTACAGGGACCTCTCTGGTTTTGCCCTCTTGGCTGTTTTTCATCCTCCTTCGGGTGCTTTCCTCCTTCCTCCATTCTCCCCATGTCTTCCCTCCTGCCCCATCGCTGCCCATCTTATTCCTCATCCCCTCCATGCTCCCACTCTTCCCTCACCCCATCCCCTCCAGCATTTGCCTCGCCTCCCACGCCCCAGACAAGCTCCTGTCTCCTGCAGAGGGTTCCCTGGCCAAGGCTTTGCTGCTGTTTCACTCCTGGCCAAGGCTGCCCCTGCTCTCTGCTCCGCAGGTCCCAGGAGATCACTGGGGACCACCTGGAGCCGGTGAGTGCAGGGGATGCATTAGGAGCAGGCCATGGGGGGACAGCAGCATCCCCAGGGCAGGTCCTGGCTCCCATGGGGACTGAAGCCAGGCTGCTGTCAGCTCCGTGCTGCACAAGTGAAGATTCGGGTGGGCAGCAAGCGTTTGGCTGGAGGAGGCTTTATCTTGAGTATGAACCAAGGCCCAGATCAAACAGCCCTTGGGAAGATGGGGAGAAGGAGCTGAGCCTCTGCCCCCCCTTCCCTCCTGTTCCCCCTTCCCAAGGCTGAGTGATGCTGCTGCATCCATGCAGGCCGCTGGCCAAGGCCATCCCCAAGGCTGGAGCCGGGGCCAGCGGGGCTGCAGTCGCGCAGCTGCACCCGGCCAAGGTCCCACTGCTGGGATGCTTCCCAGCTCAGCATGGAAGGATCCAGGAGGGAAAAACCTTCCTTAGGGAATGATTCCACCCCACAGCATCACCTGGCACAGCGTTCCCAGCCACATGGCTGCTAAACCCCCCAGGCTCATTGTGAAAAATACACTTCCTCCCATTGTTCTTTACCACCCTTAAAGACCTACAAAGCCCCATAAGGCTCAGAGGGTGACCCCCAGCTCCAGCACTGCTTCCCCCCACTCAGTATCCTTTGGGAGAGTTGGTTTTTCTCCCAAGGAGATGATAGGAAGAGATGGGGAAATGGAGGGGCATCTGTTGGTTAATGGGAATAATGAGTGTGTGGAGAGGTGAAGGTTTGGAGGAACAGGAGAGAAGAATGAATGGTTGGAGAAGTGAAGGGTGGGTGGATAGTTGGATGGTTAGGGAAGGATGCGTGACTGGAGAAGGAAGGATGAAGAAGATGGATAAATGGATGGTTGAATGGATGGATGGATGGATGGATGGATGGATGGGTGGGTGGACAGGTGGGTGGACAGATGATGAATAGAAGAANTTAGGGAAGGATGCGTGACTGGAGAAGGAAGGATGAAGAAGATGGATAAATGGATGGTTGAATGGATGGATGGATGGATGGATGGGTGGGTGGACAGGTGGGTGGACAGATGATGAATAGAAGAATGGATGGTTAGAGAAGAACTCATGGTTGAAGAAGGATGGATGGAAAGGAGATGGATGGATAGATGGATGGATGGATGGGTGGGTGGGTGGATGGATGGGTGGGTGACTGGATGGATGAATGGATGGATGGATGGGTGGGTGGGTGCGTGGATGGATGGGTGGATGGGTGCGTGGATGGATGGATGGATGGATGGATGGGTGGATGGATGGGTGGATGGATGGATGGATGAATGGATGGATGGATGGGTGGGTGGGTGGATGGGTGGATGGATGGATGGATGGATGGGTGGATGGGTGCGTGGATGGATGGATGGATGAGTGGATGGGTGCGTGGATGGAAGGATGGATGGATGGGTGGGTGGACAGGTGGGTGGATAGATGATGAATAGAAGAATGGATGGTTAGAGAAGAACTCATGGTTGAAGAAGGATGGATGGATGGATGGATGGATGGATGGATGGGTGGATGGATGGGTGGATGGATGGATGAATGGATGGATGGATGGGTGGGTGGGTGCGTGGATGGATGGATGGATGGATGGGTGGATGGGTGCATGGATGGATGGATGGATGGGAAGGAGAAGGCTGGCTGGTTGCAAGAGGAGGGGGAACTCCAGCTGTTCCTCAGCTCCATGGTGGACCAGATGATCCTCAAGATCCATCTCTCTGTGCTGGGCTCTTGGTACTGGGCAAGCCCTGCCTGGCAGCAGCTCTGCTCCATGCTGGCAGGAGGCAAGCAGGTACCGCCTGGCGCTGGAGCGGATGGCAGGGGACGTGCTGTCCCTGCGCCAGCAGCTCACCAGCCTGGAGCTGGAGAACGGGCACCTGCGGCGCAGCCTGGCCTCCTGGGACAAGCTGGGCCAGGAGCTGCTCATGGATGGGGACACGGACGTCATGACCTGGGAGGAGCTGCTGGACAAGATGGGTGCGTGGTGGGGATGGGGACCCCTGTCCTGGTGCCCCAACCCCTGCTTGGGCACTGAGGACATGGTCCTGGCTGTTGCAGCCACCCTCAAGCATCAGCTGGTGGCCGGTGCAGCGGAGATGAGGAGGCTGAAGGACCGTGTCCAGCAGCTGCAGAATGAGCTGATCCGGGTACAGACACTGGGGGGGGTCTGGGTCAGGGTGGTGTGGAGGAGCAGGGGGGCAGCCGGCAGAGCATCACCCCAATACCCATGCCCTGAGAGGCTCAGGACCCCCACCATGGGGCTCTTCAGGGCTAAAAAGCAATGCCCCAAGGCTTGAGGCTCAGCACAGGGTCTCTGGGGGCATTTCCGCTTCCTCCAATCCCAGAAGAACGATCGGGAGCAGGAGCTGGTGCTGCTGCAGCGAGCCCATTGGCAGCAGCAAACTGCACTGAGGAGGTGCCAGGAGAAGGTGGCTAAGATGAAAGGCTTGGAGGAGGCAGTGCGGCAGCAGCAGAAGGTGAGCGTGTGGCATGAGGCTGGGGTGAGAAGGACAAACTGGGGGGCACAGTGCTCTGTGGAGCAGATGGGACCCTGCGGCCCACCCTGGTGCTGCAGTGGCTGAGGAGATGTGACAGTCACTGCAGCTTTGCATTGAGCTGGTGGCAAGGAGCTGGTTCTGTTCCTTCCTGCAGGTGATGGAGGCGATGGAGCGGATGCTGCAGGAGAAGCTTGCTGGGACAGGCAGGAGCACTGGGAAGCTGACGGGTAGGTGCAAAAGCGGATGGGACCTTCAACCGGGGAGCTGGTGACCATCCTCTTCTGATGGATGGCACCATGGGGTGGTCTGTGGTGGGTGATTAGCACTGATACTGAGCCCTCCACATCCATCCCTGTGCTCCTATCCCCATCTCTGTATGAAGGGGGTGTAAGACACATCCCAGTGTCCCCCCCACCCCATCCCACAGGTGAAGGCCCCTCCAGGGAGTTGTACACGGTGCTACTGGCTGAGAACTACAGGCTGCGGGAGGAACTGGCAAGGGCCCCGCATCACTTGCCCCCCATTGCCCCACAGCCCCCAGCCTTGCCGGTGAGAGCAGAGGGGGGGGGGGCGCACGGCTGGGGGGCATCACTTATGTTTTATCTGCATGGGGTGAGAGCCACCCCTATGAGCAGGGGGTGGGAAGTGGGAATGTGGCGATGCCTCTCCCCGTTCCTGTCCATTGCAGGGTGGATTTGGGGGCAAGGAGAAGCTGTCCCTGCTGGCCAGGCTGGAGGAAGCACATGCCCGCGGGAGGGTGCTGGAGAAGCAGGTGGGTATCATCCACCCCATGCAGGGGGCTATGGGTATCGCTGGAGGGGGGGGAAAGGGTGGGGGGTACCTGTGTGCCCCACTCCTGGGGTGAACCCAGCCTGGTTTGGGTCTTTCCCAGCTGGAGGAGGCGGCGCGGAGCTGGGGACGGGAGAAGCAGGAGCTGGGCACCCGGCTGCTGGAGCGAGAGCATGGCTTCCCCCACAGCCCCACCACGGTGAGCACCAGGGGACCAGGGACAACCCACATGGGGGGAAGCAGGGGGGGTCAGAACCACCCCTCTGCCCACACAGACATGGGGGGATAGCGGGGGGTCTGCATCATCCCACATCAGGGGAGTTTGCCTTGGGCAAGAGGGTTGTCCTTAGGGTTAGCCCCCCTTGGTCCTTAGGGCTGACCCCCCCATCCCATCACCCCAGGATACCCCAGACCTTCTTATTGCAGCCCCCTCACCACACTGGGGATTCACATCTCCCCAGGAGCTCCCCCTTTTCCCCAGCAGATCCTGCCAATGATGATGTCCAGGGCTCACCTGAGAAGCCCCCAGCCCCTGGCCCCCCTGCCCTAATCCAGCTGGAGACACCAGGACACCAAACGCTGGCCAGAAAGGAGCCGGTGCTTTTCCACATGGAGAAATCACAGAGCAAATCAGAGGCGAAGCAGAGCATCAGGAGGAGCATGGCCATGGGGACCACCCTGAGGACCCCCGAGCAGCGGGGGGGCGGAAGGGGGGAGGGGAAGCAGCGCCGTGGGGCAGCAGCAGGGTTGGGGTTGCTCTGGTTTATCTCCCCCTTTGGCGTAAGCGCAGCCTTGAGAGTGCTGGAGCGAAGGCAGGGATGCAGCAGCCAAGGCTGTGGCCCTGAAAGCGTCCCAGCCGTCCCCCAAACCCCAGCGCTGGGCTGGAGTCAGGCTGGAAGGAGATGAAATGGATGCTCCCAGGATCCAGCTCCTCACAGCAGGGACTCGAGCGGCCGCAAGGTCAAGTAGATGGGTTTGTCTGGGATCAGGATGAGGTCGAACTTGGTCCCGACTTCCACTGCTCGCATGGTCTCGATCTTGAAGTTCTCCAGGATCTGGGATGGGGAGAACAGAGCGGATGGAGGAGCAGTACCGACCCCCGTGTGCCTCCTCCGCTGCGGCCCTGTCCCAGCAGCGGGATGCTCACCTGCATGAGGAAGATCTGCATCTCCAGCTCTGCGATCCGGCGGCCCAGGCACTGCCGGGGGCCAAAGCCAAAGCCCAGCCCCTTGAAGTGCTTGGGGTCAGCCCCCAGCCAGCGCTGCGGGATGAACTGCTCCGGCTTCGGGAACACCTCGGGATCCCGGCCCATGGCGTAGAGACCGACCTGCACCAGCGTCTGCGCAGAGGGAGGATCAGCCCCGTGGGTCTGGGCTCCTTATGGGGCTTTGCTGGTGCTTGGTGTGCAGGGATCCAGCCCCGAGTCCCTCCTCCACCCACCCAGAGCCCCATGCAGAGTGGGTCAGGGTGAGGAGGGATGCGGTGCTCACCTTGGGAGGGATGCGGTAGTCCTGGAGGATGACCTCCTGTGTGGTGTAACGCTGCAGGGTCACCGCCACGGGGTGCAGCCTGCGTGTGGGGACAGGTCCCACGCACCTCACTTTGGGTACAACCCACCCTGCCCGTGTCCCACCCAGCTCCGCAGCACCGAGCAGTGCAGCAGGGATGGGGCTGGGGTGTTTGCTGCCATCCCCCTCACCTGAGCGTCTCCTTGATGGCAGCTTTGAGCAGCCGGATGCTCTTGAGCATCTTCACCCTGTCCCCTGCCGCCTCCCGCTTGGCAGCCAGGACCTCTGCCCGCAGCTGCTCCTGCACCGCCGGGGCCCGCGCCAACTCGAACATGGCCCATTGCAGCGTCATGGAGGTCTGGAGCAGGGCAGGGAGCGAGCTCAGTACCAGCCCGACCCCAATCCCTGCCCAGGCACCCTGCGGGCTCCTCACCGTGTCCACCCCGCCTGCCATCATCTCGGTGACGCTGGCCTTGATGTCGTCCAGGGGCAGCTTGTCCTGCAGGATGAGGCTGCAGAGGATGCCCATGTACTCTGAGGTGCTCCTGCGCTGCAGGCGGAGGTCCCGGTACACGTTGTGGATGCATTTGTCCGCTGAGGAGAGACATGGACGTGGCCTTCCTCCCCCAGGGCCATGGTGGAGGAGGAAGGCACCAGATGTGTGTCGTTGCCCCATGACGGTGGCTTTTCCATGGTCCCTGCTGGGTGGGCACAGAGGGTGATGGGTGAGGGTTGCAGGGGGGTACTCCCAACCAGGAGGGCTGTCCCAGGTGCCAAAAGCTCTCTGAGGCCACAGGCCTCTCTGGGAGAGGTGCTACCCTCAATGTGATGCCTTTCCATCGCTCCTGGATGGTCCCGCATCCCACAGGCTCCAGATGTGGAAAGCCTTCCTGTGCTGGGCAGCCCTGTGCTGGGCGGTTAGATCCAGGAGAAGGACCCCGTGCTGGTGAGATGCTGCTGCCCTATGGAGCCAAGCCCTCAGCGGGTCTTTGGGTGGCAGAGGAGAGCACTCACCCTGGGAGAAGATGGCATCCCAGGCCCACACGTGGTCCCTCCACGTCTTGGCGTTGAGGTGGCGCAGGAGGGCGGGTGGCAGGTAGAGCATGGGGGACGTGGTGTGGAACATGAGGGCCACGGCGTCGATGAAGCGCTGCGCCTCGGGGTCCACGAAGTCCTGCAGCAGCCCCAGGCGCTCCCCGTACAGCACGTGGCACACAGCTGCAAGCACAGCACCTCTGAGGGGACCCATCCCTGTCCCTTCCACCCTTCCAGGGGTTATGGGGACCTTCTGCTCGCTCCAAGCATCTCAGGGCCATGGAGGCATCCCTTGGTGGGCAAGGCTGGCTGCTGGTTGGTGACCAGCAGGTGATAAAGCAGTGCTTTAGCAGCAGCGTTGAGTTGTTCTCTTGTCTGCAGGGGACACCCCTCCTGACCCCGCAGCTAAAGCTTGTTTCACCTCTGAGGATGAAGGTGGAGGAAATGGGGCGCCTTGCCCACCTCCTGCTAAAGGGCATTTCAGGGCATGAGGGGGATGTCTTGCTGCTGACACTCACACTCCAGGGCGAAGCGGAAGAGCTCATGGGTAAAGTCGGCCGTCCAGTATTCCCGGCCGCTCTTCCCAACCTGGGCTCGTGCCCGCCGGATGAAGTCCTCTCCCACCTGGCTCAGCAGAGGCACGAACCCCTCCACCACCTGCGGTGACAGCACCTCCTTGTTGAGCATCAGCCGGTCCGAGCGCCAGGCTTCCCCTGTCCTGCGGGATGCCAAAGGGGGGGGGGGGGGGGGGGGGGGGGGGGGGGGGGGGGGGGGGGGGGGGGGGGGGGGGGGGGGGTCAGAGATGTCACCCCCACCACCCCATTGCCCTCCTGCTGCTCCCGGTGCTCCCACCACCCATGTGCTGGGGGTCCCCACTCACTTGAGGAGCACGCCATAGGGCTTGTTGCGGTAGTCGCGGTAAGCCACCCATGGAGGCACACTGAAGCGTTCCGGCAGCGTTCCCTCCACCTGGAAGAGGGTGGCAGCATCCCGAGGGGTGATGATGTTCACGCTCTCATAGACACCCAGCTTCTCCCTGCCAGGGTGAAGAGTGGAGGTCAGCTCCATGCATTGACCCCCATCTATGACCCCCCTGCCAGCCCTTCACCACCCTGGATCAACCACCTTCACCCGGCATCCCCAACTCAAGCACTCTCCCCACCGTCAAATCCCACCTGCAGGTCACATCCCAAGGGATGCAACGACTCAGCACGAGGATCAAGCACCCCCAGGGCTCAGTCAGGCAAAGCAGGGGGGTGTTGGACCCGGACCCCCATCCTTCCTGAGAATATCAGCTCCCGACTCCATGGAAATCAAGGGAAGGTGCAGAATCCCTCCTCCCAACACCCTGCATCTTCAAGGCTCGGGTCTCCCTTCTCCCCCTTCACAGCATCGAGCCTGGCCAGCGCACAGCAAGCCAGGATGCTCCCTCCAGCACCTCACCCGCCCTCTCTCCTGGAGCAGGGCTGGGAGCAGCAGCAGCAGCATCCCGGCTGGAAAGGCAGCCGGCGCCGGGAGCAGGCCAGGATGCCGGCCGGGATCAGGAGCTGCCTCACCTGTAGATGGGCCCGAACTGCTGGAACTTGCGAGCCATGATGTGGTGCAGGTTGTGCAAGCCTCCCTCCTGCCAGAAGCGGTAGAGGTTGAGCCAGCCGGCCCTCCAGTCCCCGGGCACTTGGTTGAAGGGGCGAGGGGTGGCCATGGCGGGGGTGGCGGCCCCCCCAGCCCAGCGGGACAGGGCCGGGGCGCATCCCCGCAGGGTGCGTGGCTTGGGCGCAGCGCGGACGAGCATGGGAGCGGCGCGGGACGGAGCGGGGCTGCTCTGCGCTTATCTCCCGCCTGGCCTCACTCAAGGATTGATGCTCTCGCCCGCCTCCCGCCGCGTCCCGGCCCAGGGACGGGGACGGGCACGGGGCGTTTCGCCCCGGCAAGGAGGCAGATACAGGGCAGGGGCAGCTGAAGGGAACTGGGGAGCATCATCACCACCACTCCCCAACCCCAGCCTTGCCGTGCCCAGGTATTGAGTGGCGTGGGGTGGCCACCGCTGAAAGGAAACCCCAGCCTGCAAGGGGAGAGCTGTGTTGTCTGCAGGGTAAATGACACCGGTGATCTAGGGGAATAAAGGCAGAATACAGCTTGGGCAGGATGGGTCACAGACTTGGAGACTGCCTGGACACTGCTGGGGGGGTCTCACCTCTGCCCTCCCTGCAACACGGGGTGCAGGAGGAGTCAGGTCCCCCTTTTCCAGGCTTTCCTGCCCCAGAGCATCGGCAGGAACCCCAAACACCCCCCCCCTGCCAGGAGGGAATGGCTTTTGGGGGTGTCATGGCCTGTGCCGAGCTTGGTGGCAGACGAGGTCCCTTTTTCCCAGTCGCAGTAACACTCACTGGGAACCACCTAGGGGGTGGGAGGGATAATGGGGCTGGAGAGAGATGTGGGGCATTTTTGGGCCTTTGGGGTGTCCCTGGGGTCTTTGCAGTGTCCCTGGAGGGCATGGGAGGATTCCAGGCAGGTCCCTGGACATCCTCTGGGGTTCCCGTGGGACAGCATCCCAACGCCTTTCTCTTTCCCCTGGAACCGGGAGGAGGAACGGGGCAGCTGCGGTGGATGCTACACCGGGGATGCTGAGCCGCGCTGCGCGGCGGCTGCAACACCAGCGATGGCCACCGGGGGGCGCGTCTGCCCCGTCTGCTGCCGCAGGGCCGGCACCGACCCCGGCTCTGTGCCCTGCTCCCCGTGTCCCTGGCCTCTGCTCCCCTTGTCCCTGTTCCCTGCCAGGACAGGCTCTGTCCCCTCCTGTCCCGGGTGCCATTGTGAAGACACCCGCCTGGGTGAGCACCCAGCAGCTCACTGTGAGCAGCCCCACACACGCAGTGTGGCACAGAGTCACCCCCCTTGTCCTTCACCCCTGCACTATCCCTGTCCCGGTGCCTCCTTTCTGGCCAAAGGAATGGGGTCAGTCCAATTGGGCCACTTTGTGCTCCCATAAACACAGACACGGGCTCAATGGACGTAGAGGGACACACGGGCACAGGGCTGAGCCAAGTGGCCCCATCAGCCCAGGAGGTGACAACCACCCAGTGTCACCTCCACACCCCCTCTTTCCACCACCTCCCCAAGCACCTGCAGCCAGCTCATGGGCTCCATTACACCCCGTGGGGGGGATCTGCCTTCTTCCCTCTGAGGCCTCCAAACGTGGGCCTTCCCCCCCCAGCAGTGTTTCCACCCTCAGCACAACGGAAGCGAGCAGAGGGGTGCCAGAACCCGTGTGGTTGGGGGGGCTCTGGTGCGAAGCAGGGGGGCAGGAAACGGGTCAGGAACCCACAGCATCCTTGCATCAGTGGGGCCGGGGCGCTGGTGGCCTCCCCATGGTGGGCACGTCAGCCATGGGGAGTGTTTCTGCACCTCTGCAGGCAGAGCCCGACCACAGCCCTGCCTGCTTTGGTTTCACGTCCCTGGTGATTTCAGTGAGCTGAAACAGAGTTTCCCCCCCTCGGGGCCTCCTCCCTGGGCCACCCCGCTGGGACAAGGAGGGTCCCTCCAGTGGGTTTTCCTCTTGCTAACTCTTGTGGGTGTTGTGCTCTCGCTTTCCACCTATGGGGCTTTCCCTGTGTGGGTCAGCTCCAGAGGGAGCTGTGACTCATCCCCCATGGAATCACAGGGTCAGAGCCTGGTTTGGGTTGAAGGGACCTCAAAGCTCATCCAGCTCCAACCCCTGCCACAAGCAGGGACCTCTTCCACTGGAGCAGCTCCAAGCCCCTGTGTCCAATCTGGCCTTGAACACTGCCAGGGATGGGGCAGCCACAGCTTCTCTGGGCACCCTGTGCCAGTGCCTCAGCACCCTCACAGGGAAGAGCTTCTGCCTCAGAGCTCATCTCAATCTCCCATCCTTGACCTCATCCATCGGTGCTCCAGGGGCTGGGAATGCCGACACACACAGAGGGGAAGTGTTTTAGCATCTCATCCTTTCCTGCACCTCTGCTGTGTGGAGCCAATGGGAACCAGTCAGAATGGGGCTGAATTCAACCAGGGTGGTGCTGGAAGCAGGTCTGTTGTGGGGGAGAGCAAAGGGACTGCATCCCATTGCTGGGATGGAGAGCGGAGCATGAAAATGGTGGCAGGATAAAGGGCATGGACCTGACTGCATTGCTTTCCTACCTTAAAACACAACCTGGACCCATACATGGGGCCGTGCTGCTCAGCTCCCCACTCCTCACATGCATCCCTTGGGAAGGACGGTGGTTCTCATGTCTCTCCCAACAGTGATTTCATACCGGGGGCTTCCCTGGTCTCTGCATGAGCAGATCCGTTCCCTGCAGGCTTCCAGATCCTGCCCAGCAGCAGGTGCTTGGGAGACTTTCGGCAGTGAAACTGCTGCTCAGAGCCCCCCGTGATTCACTGTGGGGCTGGAAACCCATCCTCATTGCAATCTGTTGAGACAGGGAGAACTTGCAGCTGCTGCAGCCCAGAGCATCATCAGGCAGGTTCTGCTGCAAGGCTTCCCCTGGAGCAGGGAAGGGGATGCCCCAGCCTGTGTTGGGCAGCATCCCTGGGGCACTGGGGGGTGAAAGCAGGAGGCTGGAGCACCCAGAGCAGCTCATCAGGAAGGTGGACCCAGCCAGGATGAGCTTTACCTTGAAACAGGGTCACTGCCTTGTGCCATTAGAGTGAATCTCCTCTTATTCAGTTACTGTATGCAGTTGCAGGCCTAGAAATTGCTGTGTTGATGCCTGGTTTTGGGATCTCCATTGAGCTGGGATGAGGAATCTCGCCCTGATGGGACATGTTCTTTGGCTGTCATCACCCCTTGGGGATCTCGGGGTGGAAATTCATGGCTGGAGGGGGAAATTTATGGCTCCACATGAGAGGAACAGTGATTTATCTGGTGCTTAACTTCCCCAGCACCTCATTTCTAGTAAGCAGCTGTATTTCCCACTTGCATCACCCTCCTCGTGACGTAGCATCACCCACGTCCTGTCCCCATGCCCCAGCATGGCCCATGGGCAGGAGGAACCCAGAGCCATGCACGGACAGACACAGCAGCCCCAGGCTGGTTATATCCACAGGGAAAAAGGAGGGAATAGCTGCAGGGCAGCAAACAGCCCTATGGATAGAGCACAGACCCATGGGACAAACAGGCTGGGGAGGGAGGAGGAGTAGGGATGAAGGAGCCGGGTGGGTGGCACGGTTTCGGGTACCCGCTCCGGAGAGATGAGGTCAGTTCGCGGCTCCTTTCTGCCAGGCAGTGCCAGGCAGGATGGGCGGGATGGGCAGGACACCCATGGGATTGCTGTGGCGGCGCATCGGAATGCTGACGGACCGGCTCCCCCTCGCTCAGGTGTGTCCGGGAGATGTAATAGAAGGAAAACGCCAGGAGAGGGCTCGGGCTCATCTGCTCCAGGCAATGGGGAGGATGGAAAACGCTCCCGTGATGCGGCACCACCTCTCCATCCCCTCCCCGTCTCCTGGCCCTGGGGGCACCCCGATTCCAAGTTCCAGCTGGCTCCTTTGGGGGATGCTCTATGCTCCCATCCCACCAGGAAAAGCTGCCCAAGGGGATGTTATGGCTGGAACAGCATCTGGGATGAGCCTGCGGCCAGCGCATACCCTGGGTGCTTTGCATGGAGCAAGCAGGCCACTGCAGGGGGGTTTCTCAGAAGCGTTTGCATCCCCTTTAGGCAGGCACAGGATTTCCTGGGTCTATTGTCCTGCCCTGCGAGGCTGGAGGCAGGAATAACCCCCAAAACCAGCGCTGGGAAAGAAATGAAACCCTCTGGAGGCTTTGTTTCTAGCGGAAGCCTGCAGAAGGGCTGCGGGAGCTGACCTTCCTGTGCGGCCCCAAATAGCTCACTGAGCAATGTGGGCAGTGGGGTGAGGGTGGCGATGCCTCCGAAGCGGCCCTGAAGCACACAGCAAACCCTAGCCTGCGGCTCATTGTACTTCAAGGAAGCAGCTGGAGGTCAGGGAAAAAGCATCCCAGAATAAACCCTGCCTCAAGCGTTCCTTCTGCTGGTTTTGTCAGGAAATACGGCACCGGGCGCCGGCTTTTGTCCCAGCTGTTCCCAGGGAGCGGGGATGAGGACGTGCAGGCAAAGGCTGGGAAATGGGGATGGTGCTGCAAACCCTTTGTGGATCTGTGGGGTCCCTCTGTTACCAGGAGCTACCCCAGTGCCACTCGATCCCATCATCACAACCAGCTTTGGGGGCAAGAAAATAGAACCTGGGCATCCAAGATGGTGTTAGTGCAGCTGGGGGGGACGACAGCATCGCCCCGGTGCTCTGCTCCCACCCCTCCTGCTTTGTACCCCCAGAGCATGGGCAGCAGCTCAGGGAGGGGATCCTGCCCCTCTGCTGTGCTCTGGGGAGACCCCCCTGCAGCCCTCATCCAGCTCTGGGGCAGCAGCACAAGAGGGACCTGGAGCTGTTGGAGCGAGGCCAGAGGAGGCCATGGGGATGCTGCGAGGGCTGGAGCAGCTCTGCTCTGGAGCCAGGCTGAGAGAGCTGGGCTGGAGCAGCCTGGGGGAGAGAAGGCTCCTGAAGGGGAGACCTGAGAGCAGTTCCGGGGCCAAAAGGGGCGGCAGGAAACCTGGAGAGGGGCTTGGGACAAGGGCCGAAGGGACAGGTCAAGGGGAATGGCTTGAACCTGCCAGAACAGGGGAGACTGAGATGAGCTCTTAGGCAGAAGCTCTTCCCTGTGAGGGTGCTGAGGCGCTGGCACAGGGTGCCCAGAAAAGCTGTGGCTGCCCCATCCCTGGCAGTGCTCAAGGCCAGGTTGGACACAGGGGCTTGCAGCAAGCTGCTCCAGTGGAAGAGGTCCCTGCCCATGGCAGGGGTTGGAAATGGAGGAGCTTTAAGGCCCCTTTGACCCAAACCAGGCTGTGGCTCTACGATAACCCCTGGGCACCAGGGTGAGCTCCCCACCTCCTCCCACCCGTGGTGGCTGCAGGGAGCTCACACCTGAGCTGCTTTAGCAGCTTTGCTGCTCCTCCCCATCAAGCTGCCGGTGCCAGCAGAGCCTTGCTCTGGCAAAGCTCATGCTAAGGAAGAGACCAGGCACAGGAGGCTTCTGCTGTGAGCTCTAACCCCACTGCACATCAGGGACCGGCACAGCCCCTGCACAGGGGATGGGGCATGGACGACAATGATGGAAGACGGACAAGAGAGCCCCCAGCCCTGGTCCAAGCAGCATCCCTTGCTCCTAGTGAGACACACAGCACACTTTCCCATTGTTTCCTTCTCTTCTCCATCCTTTATTTGAGCGGTCACATTCTCACTTTGGTCACAGCTCTGAAAGGTTGTTGGTTTGTTTTTTGGTAGCTGTTTGTGGTTTTTATTTTTTTCCCCTCTTCTCTAATTTGGACCCACTTTCTAGAGTATTATAAAATTATACAAGTGCAGTAATCACCAGTTGATAATAAATAGGTATTTGTTAGTTCACAAAGTTAAAGTGCTTTGAGAAGGGATGTAAGGAAGCTCTATCCTAGATTCGGAGGGGTGGGGGTATCTTGGAAATGTAGTGCAGTAGGAAGCTCTGGCCCGTTGTCCACAGTCTGCAGTCACAAGAGACACCGGGCGTCTCTCCCCCTTGCCATGAAGACCCCTCGGGCACTCCTGAGTGTCCCTGAGCAGGCACGAAGCAGGAGCTGTGCTGCTGGGAGAGGTTATTGGAAGCATTAGATAGGATGTGTCGTGTGCCCCCCCCCACTGCACAGCCTGAGGCTGGGGAAGGTTTGGACAAGGTGTGGGATCGCCCCATTGCCCACGGGCACAGGGGAGAACATCCCGGTTTTCACAGTTTAGTCTTGCTTGGAGACCTCAAAGCCCAAGGGAAGCAAAGTCCCTGGTCCCTTCATGGTGAGGGAGAGAAGCAGAGCTGCTTGGGGCAGTGGGGGAGCCGCAGCAGCACCCCCAAGCCCATCAGCATCGCCCTGAGATCAGCCACCTGCTGCCTCCATCCCTGAGGAAGCCCGGTCCCTCTCCCATAGGAGAGGCGCAGGGAGCAGGCGCTGCCCGCTGCCCACACAGAAATGCCCTTAAGCTGCCTGCAGAGGATTTGTGCGTTTCAAACTCCTTCCCAGGGCCTCCTGGGTTCAGTTTGGGCTCTGCTTCCACCTTCCCTTCCTGTCCCCTTCGGTCTGTCCTTCCCCACACCCCAAATCTAGTCATCTTCCCAGGCTTTTCCATGCAACATGCTCACCCCGGGCCTGCCGCCGCAGGTTTCCAGTGTGAGTTCCCAATCTCCCTTCCACATCAAAGCCAGCTGCAAAACAGAAATCAAATGAAACCATACCCTCAACCCTTTCCAGAGCACAAGTCTCCAGACCAGAAGGGGATTCACATGCGACACTGGGAGTGTTCCAGCTGCCTCCAATCCTAACAGACATTAGCCACAAAAAATGGGAGGCATCAGTCCCCACTTGGAGTGAAGCATAGATCAACCAGTTCCAAAGGCCAAGGGCTGGCTCCTCTTCTTCATCACATGCATGTTCCTAAAGAGAGAAGTCATCGTGCCCTGAGGATCAGTGCATGCACATTGGCAGGAGTCCCCTGAACTGTCCACAGCGGGGAGGCTGACACCATGCTGCTGGGTACAGTGAATGTCCCCCGCCTGTTCCCGTTCCTCCCTTGTCCCCAAATCCTGCTCCAGCTGGCCCTGCAGTCCTATCTTTCTCACCATGCCTCCTCCACCACAGCCAAAGATGGAGAGGCTGCTGCCCAAGACCCCTTTGGGGCCAGGCAAAGATTAGCATCCAAGGAGTGACTGAAAGAAGCCGCCTCAGGAGCAGACAGCAAGTGCAGGAGCAGCAGCAGCAGCAGCCAGGACAGCGGGAACACAGCCCCATTGTGGTCAGTGGAAGAGCTCCACCAACACCACCATCAGGAGCAGCTGCAGCCAAGAGGCAAAGGTCATGGTGGCCTGGCCCTTCTGGGACATGAACCTGAGCTGGTTGACCAGGTGCTCCTTCACCAGAGCCTGCTTGAAGCCATCCTCCTCCGAGATGCAGACGTAATGGCCGTAGTGGATGTGGCTCACGTTCTGGATGAAGTGGAAGCAGTCCTGCTGGGGGTGGGTGGTGTTGCAGGTCTTGATGAGGCTGTTGTTGTGGTACCAGTTGTAGGTGGCATAGTGGGACTCGATGGGGCAGTTGAGGTAGTAGCGGGAGAAAGGGACGACTGTGATGTTCTGATAGTCATCTGCTGGAAGAGATTGAGAAGAAGAGGATGAGACATGGAACCACAGATTCTCCCACAGGCCTGGAGGAAAGAACAGTTGGGTCAATAGGGACAAGTCATACAGCCGATGGGGACAAGTCATACAGCCACTGAATGACAACAGCAGGGCCTGACCCACACCTGAAGTCTCTTCTTCCAGGACAGCAGCAAACAGCAGCCCCATCACCCAGCTCAGAAATGCATTATTGAGTAGTTAACCCCAAGTGGGGACTTGGAGGTGTCCTGGCTTCAGCATGGTCATTCCCAGTTCCCCTGCAATGAGTTGCGACCCTTTGCACAACAAACAAAGGCTCCAGAATCAGGCCCCCTGCCCCAAAACACTCCCTGGATTCACAGCCTACAGCTCAAAACCTTCACGTACCTTCTTTAATATCCCCCTTCTGGCACTTCCCTTGCCATGGGTCCAGGTTTAGGTTCTGATGCACCTCCCTATGAGACAAGAACAAGCATTAACATCAGGGAAGCAGCATTTCAGGGCTAAGAAAGGAATTGCTCATACAAGACACAGTGGATTAGGTAAGGAGGAAGTGTTTAAACACCTGATGTTACCTGTGTAGGGACAAACACACGACTCAGGAGGGTGATGCATGACAAATGTGAGACCCAGCAAGTCACCACAATGAAGAGCATCACAACCAGCAGACCTGTGCATGTTTCTAACAGCAAAAGAGGGGCTGGGTGCTCAAACCCCAATGACCTCTCCTCCTCCAGAGCAGGGTGCTGCAGGAGAGGTGGCTTTCAGGACAGCACAGACATGTGTGTGCGATTACTGCACGGACACCATGGGCTCATAGGAAGATGACCTCAAAACCACGTGCCAGGTAGAGGAACACTGAGTGTGGGTATTTCTCACACAGAAACAAGCAGAAGGAAGCTGATGGCATCACGCACCGGTTCAGGTACACAGACTGGCAGGAGCCATTGAGCCAGCCACAGTAGGGGTCCCTGGCCAGCAGGCAGCTGTCACAGTTGTTGCGATACACCCTGCACATGGCCATGGGCACCTCCAGCACTCTGTCTGTTGAGCCCACATACAGCATCGCCTGCAGGAGGAAAGCAGAGGGGTTCATCCTGGTGCCACATGAGTGTCCAGCACTTCTCCTGCAACTTGGCTGTGAAAGGGATGCTGAGGCGCTGGCACAGGGTACCCAGAGAAGCTGTGGCTGCCCCATCCCTGGCAGTGCTCAAGGCCAGGTTGGACACAGGGGCTTGGAGCAAGCTGCTCCAGTGGAAGGGGTCCCTGCCCGTGGCAGGGGTTGGAACTGGATGAGCTTCAAGGTTGCTTCAACACAAACCAGGCTGGGATTCCATGATTTCATCAGTGGGGCCGGTAGGTCTCCTGGCAATGCAGTCCCTATCCTGGGAGGGGCAGCAGCATCCTTCCCCCGCCAGCCCTGTGGATAACTAAGTATGCTCCATGAGGTGACCGCAGTGTTGTCGCCTCTGAGATGAAGCACCAGAGCTGCCTCACAGCTCATTCACCAGCAAGGCTGGACAATGAGAGGGAAACTGCAGGATTTGGCCCAGGAGCAAACAGCCTCATTCTTCCCATGCCTCTGGAGGAGAGGAGGTGCCCAGAAAGCTCTGCTGACACCCAGACAACCCAGAACTAGGGCCATCAGCCCAGCCTTAGCAAAGCAGGACCTCCCACAACCCACCTCGAGGCTCCTTCACATCCATGGGCTGTTCTTAAACCTCTGTCCCTGCCCCCTCTGCTGCCTGCTTTTAAAGCTACAGCCTGACCTTCCTACAGAGAGACTCACCCTCTTGTGGTCCAGGATCATGGACTGGATTGGGTCCTTCTTCGGGAAGACCTGGAGCTCCATGATGTTCTGCACTCCATCTGGCAGCTCCACGACCTTGTGGATGGATCCTTTGTCTGGAAAGAAAGAGGGAAGAGCCCTGATGGGGCACGCTAAGAGCAGAGAGGCAAGGCAGAGGGGCTGTGGGGAAGGCAGGCAGAGAACCAGCAGTGCCTCAGCCTTCGCTGTGGCAGACAATTCCCATTCCACAGAGCAGGGCTTGACTGGATTCCTCTACCCAACCACCCAGAGAAGACAGAGAAGGAGCCTGCTTGCTCTGCCTGTTTCCCACAGCACAGCCTTGTCACCACTGTCATCCTCCCAGCCATGAGGAGCCCATTTCTCCTCACCCTTTGGAGCTGGCTCTGCTTGCTTTGACTAGCCTCAGTATGAAAACCCAGCAGCTCTCGAGCTCCTCTGCTTTGATCCCTGGCCTGTTCCTGCCCAAGCACCATCTCTTCACTTGCCTGAGGCTGAAACTTGGGAGTTCTGCTTTTCTGTTCTTCTGGTTAAACTGATTCCCATCCCAGTGAAATGACTCCAAACTGGTGGGTCAGGAAAACGAGTCAGTTTGGTGGAGGGGTGGGAAGGCAGATCCCGAGGGAACACGGCTCAGGAATCTCATTGTTTACCCTCTTCTAGCCTGGCTTCCCCTTCCCTAGGAGTCACTCCCTTCTCCATCACCAACCAGGGGAGGTGGAAGATGTGACCCCAGGTCAGACAGGGATTAGGGCCCCCCAGGTGCCTCCATGCCTGCGGCAAGGGCGGGCAGGCAAACCCTGCACCTTGGAGCAGGCTTCCTGACTGCTCTGCAAGGCATTAGCTGTATTGAAACTACAGCTTTCAGCAGGATCAAACCAACCGGAGCATGTGTGGGCCCTAATCCAAGCCAGGCCACCTACTGCGAGCTGTCTGCATTTGTTTTAATCACAGATTAGGAAACAAAAGCCCCAGAAAACCCCTCCACAAGTGCCAGTGAGCAAAGCCCAGCACAAAGCAGGAAAAGGGGTGACAGCTGTAAGGAGCAAGCCCACGGAGGCAGGGAGGCATGAGAGGGACCTCTGTGCCTTCCATGCAGCAAGTAGCTGCACTGCATGTGAACCCAGGCAGCTCAACAACCTTCTGCTCTCCATCCCATTCACCTGCAGCTGAATTGGCTTGTCCCAGCTCTGCAGCATCTCTGGCTGCCCCAGGGCCACCAGCAGCTGGGATGCGCTGGCTGTGCCTCCACCTGGAGGTGCTGGCCTCACCTGAAGCCGGTGCTGCTGCACTAGAGCAAGCAGGAGCAAGAGGTGATGGAGTGGGTCCCTTTGCACATGATTTCTGCTTGACACGTGGGGAGGGCTGTGCTACCCCTCCCTTGCCCTAAAAACACTTTGCCTGAGATCTACCACAGGCTTGAAGCAGCCCAAGTGGGTAAATCCCACATGCTGGGATGCTGCTTTCAGCCTGTGCCTATGCAGCCAAATCTGTGTGTACCAAGCTGTGCTGGGACTTGGCAGTTCTCTCCTGCTTGACAAACATATGCCAAGCTGGGAACACAGCCCCTCTCTTTGCTCTGCACTGGAGGTCAAGTCTGATTCCCTTGGATCCTTTGCCCTCGAGGGGAAAGCAAGCTCCAGGGAACTCCATAGGGAAAGCTTCCCAGTACCTGTTGCCAGATAAAGCACGTTGTAGCGGCGCCCATTGCCTGCAGAGACCTCATGCACCCCAATCTTCTGGTAGCGGTGCTTGTTGTGGAACAGGGGGCTCTTGGTGGGGGAGAGGGGCTCCACTCGGTCCTGCACCTCTGGGTGGCTGTCAGCGATCTTGAAGGTCTCACTTGGGGTATGCTGGCCAGAGGGAACGCACTGCAGCAGGAGGGGACAAGAGGCAGCGTCAGGGCCAGAGCTGGTAGAGTCCTCCCTGCGGTCCCCCTGCAGAACGCGCCCCTCTGCTCTGCTCTGGTGAGACCCCACTGTGTGCAGTTCTGGTGCCTTCAACATAAGAAGGTCATGGAGCTGTTGGAGCAAGTCCAGAGGAGGCCATGAGGATGCTCAGGAGCTGGAGCACCTCCTGTATGGAGACAGGCTGAGAAAGCTGGGGATGTTCAGCCTGGAGAAGAGAAGCTGCGTGGAGACCTCAGAGCAGCTTCCAGGGTCTGAAGGGGGCTACAAGGATGCTGGGGAGGGACTCTTCATCAGGGACTGGAGTGACAGGACAAGGGGTGATGGGTTCAAACTGAAACAGGGGAAGTTCATGTTGGATATAAGGATCTATGTTCTTCCCTGTGAGGATGCTGAGGCACTGGCACAGGGTACCCAGAGAAATGGTAAATGCTCCATCCATAGCAGTGTTCAAGGTTGAGGGTGAGGCATCCCTGCCTGCGGTAGGGGGTTGGAACTGGATGATTTTAAGGTCCTTTCCAACCCAAACTGTTCTATGATTCTATCCTCCAGCTTCACCCACCAGAGCTCACAGACCCATTTGCTAAGGCAGGTCTGAGCCCATCTTCCTGTGCTCTCTATGAAGGTGTTGGACCTTACCCAGCCTCCTTTTGGGCCTGGAAACAAAGCTGAGGTCTTCCCCACACTGCCTGCAACCTTCCCCGCTGCCCCAACCCTCCCTGGCCTGTTCAGTGGTGGGACTGTGCCCCCACCTTCACTGCCAGAGCAAGGACCAGCTCTTGGGAGGCCTCCCCACTTCATCTGGGCAACTCCTATCCCTCACTCACCTGCCCAGGCTTGATCTCTGGGTTGGGACCATTGTAGCCTTTGAGTTTGGAGGTCCGAAACACGTTGTCAATGTCCCCAAAGGAATAGACACAAACAGCAGAGCTTCCCCTGCAAGACAAAGAGACAGAGAGAGTCAGGAGACATTGGCCATCCCACTGCAGCTGGGCCATGGCTGTGTGTATCGTGCTGCTGCTGACTACATCCTCTCTGGTTGTTTTGCACCCACATGCTCACCAGGGAGACTAAAGGGCTGTGGGACAGGACATCTCTCTGCTTTACAGAGACCCTCACCAGGTGTTTGTGAAGAGCCCATAGACCTTGGAGTGCCTCCAGTTACTCGCAGGGACAAAGAAGACATCCTGCAACCAGTTGAAGTTGCCTTTAGTGACTGGGTCGACACAAATCAAGCTGGCCTTCAGGAAAGTGGTCCACTTGGAAGCAGAGAGCGAACCGGTTCCCCCTTTATCTTCCTGGAGGGAGAGGAAAAGCAGGGAGTCAGGGTTTAGCAGAGAACACAAAGTGCCCCCCTGTCCAGCATCTTGGATGAGTAACTGAGGGATGCCCTGGAGATATACTTGGAGCAAGCCAGAGGATGGGAAGGCCAAAGGGTACAGCTATACCCCACATGAACTCTGTGGCACAGGACAGAACTGAGCCAAAGGGGCCAAATCAAATGCCCATGACACCAAGTGAGCTGGCATGTCCATTTGCCACCCCTGCAGCATCCTTGCCTCCCCACCACACTCTGTTCCTGTGGTACCTTACACAGCTGGGCCACTCGAGAGATGTTTCTGGGGGCTTCAGGACTCTTATCTGGGTTGTCTTCACGGAAGAAGTAGTAAATCTTGTCCTGGTGAGGCTCTTCATGCCTTAATGTGGTGGCTTTGACAAACTGAGGGTCTGTAAAGGGAAGGGAGCCATCAGAAAACCTTGGCCTGAACACCTTTCATCTGTTCTCTCTTCTTGTTTCAGCCCATTCTCCCTTCTTGCACAGCAGAACTTGCATCATGAGGCTCCCTCAGTGGGAGCAGGCTGCACTCCTGTTTGTGTTCTGCTGTGGAAAACCCAGTGATGCTCTTCCTATTAATACTCCATTGCCACAAAGGGCATCCCCAGCAGCAGCAGGTCCCTCTGAGCATCATTAGCTTGCATCCCCATAGCAGGAAGTTCTGTGTAAGCATGGGACCAGCCTCATGGCTCCAGCTCTATCAGTTTGTTTGCTGGTGCTTTGGTTGTCTCCTCCTGCAAGCTCTGTTTTGCCCTGGTTTGATTCTTCCCTTTGGCCACGGGTTCAGGAATCTCTCATTTCCCAGTGTCCCACTGAGCTCATGGATACTGAGGAGGGTCCTTTTTCCCTATTCCCCACCCAACACGTTCCTGCTCCAAGGTTTCGCCCTGGCTGGGGGTTTGGAAACAGTCACTGCTGGCAGTAGAAGATGTTCTTCCTGTTTCTATTACAGCAGCTGATGGGCAGCTTTACATAACCACATTTCCTTCCAGCATGTGCCACATGTTTCTCTCCACTTCCCCATCTCCTCACCCTGAGCAAGAGGCACTCACTTGTCAGTTGTTTGGCCCTAGAAGCAAAGAGGTGACCTGGCAGCAAGAGAGGACATTCCCCTCCACGCTGTGCTGTGTACTTAGGGCCCCCAGATGTAGGTCGACAGAGCCCAACCTATCTGCCTGGAGGGGCAAAGTGGCAGGTCCCACACCTCCAGCATGGCCCCTGTACTCACTCTGCATCACCGTGTCACTTGTGTAGAGCTCTCCTCCCCCTCTCACCCGACGGAATCGGGGTATCTTGCCATTCTGCTGGCTCTTCTTGATGGTGGAGTAGATGTCGTGACCTGTGGGGTAGGAAGTTTCATTGCAGCAGGCTAGGGACAGAGGGGCTTGTGAGAAGGAAAAGAACTGGGAACTCTCCGGACACGTGGACTCACAGAGCTGGTGGATACAGGTGGAGAACCCCAGTCCCCACCACCTAGCACTGCGTCCTGGCAGGACTCCCACAGCCCTTTTCCTTAAGGAGCAGAGGGACAGATTTTTGCTCTACCTTGGGAATGATCCTCACCCATCCCTCTGCCAGGCCCAGATCGGTGGAGCTACTGGAGGACCCTCTTTCCCTGATATCTCCGTTGCACTCTACCCTCCTGCAGAGACTCAACCCCCATGCCCTGGAGAGTTATGTACAACCTTGTGCCATACAGGGGTTGGAACTGGATGATCTTAAGGTCCTTTCCAACCCAAACCGTTCTATGGTTCTATGTTCTGTCCTAGGAGGATGTGTATGTGACAAAGCAAGAAGGGCTAAGGCTGATCTCCAGCTAAAGCAGAGGTGCCCCTGTTTGGTACAGAGTGCCCAGCCTCCCTGCACAGCACTGATAACACATGAGCAGACACACACTTACCATCAACAACGACAAGGGTATTCGAGTCGGGGGTGAAAGGAGCAATGCCTCTCCCATCCCATGGAGTGCTCTCCTTCCTCTGTGTCTGGGTAAGGACAGAAATGGTCCCTGAGTGTCATCGGTTCAGGGAAGGCAGGGGAGCCAGGGGCTCACATCCACCCCTGGGGCAGGACGGGAGCAGCTCTCCTTGGCTGGCACAGCCCAAAGAAGAGGAGGACCCATCATCAAATAGGCCATGCAGAGCCCCTGCTGCAGGCCGGAGGTGAGGACAAGGGGGCTGTGACAAGTTGAGCATGGAGGTGGCACGTGCAGATCTCTGCTGCAATGAGCTCCTCGAGGGAGATGGCATTTGGGTTTTGCAGATGTTGGAAGGGGGATCAGGGCATCATCTTACAGATGGAGATAGCACAGAACAAAAGAGCAAGGGCTTTGCTCTGGTGCCACCAGAGGTGGTCAAAGCATACCAGGTTCCAGCAGGTGGGAGAGCAGGCACCGGTGCCACACACTAACATCCCATCTCCATACTTCTCCACTAAGGTAAGGTAATTCTTATTGTCCTCCTGCAAGAGAAAGAAGAGAGGCATGAACAAGCACTGCTACTGCACTCCTAGTGCTTTCATGGGTCTTAAAACCAGAGGAGGAGACCAGTACCAACCCATCTGATCTGCTCCACAGGCACCGGAGGCCTTCACCCAAAGAGAGTGCATGAGGAGTGTACACAGTTCATTCCCAAGGAGTCCTTCACCCCAAGTCCGCCAGCCCTCACCCATCTGCTGTTCCACCACAGGCAGGACCTACCGAGCTTCCAGGCAGCATGCATTGTCCTTCATTTTTCACTGGGAAGTCTTCCTGGGATGAGAGAGAGAAAGAGATCTGCTTGAATTCCTTCCCTTTAAAAGCCAACTGCAGTGGGCTCAGTCCCAAGCACCACACACTGGTCACCCTCTTCACAAGAGCCAAGGCAAGCACATCAGTGGGGTCACCAGACACTGCAATGCAGTCCTTCTCCATACCTCAGTACCTGAAACCCCTTGGGGATACTGGGCTGGATCTCTCAGGCCCTCGAGGTGATGGGGAGAAGCAGCAGCACAACTGGCAGCCAGGCTGGGCTGCTTGCCAAAGGATTTGGGGAGAGGATCTGTCACTGCAGGGAATGGGTGTTCAGTAGGGGGTGGCATCCAAGGGATGGGACATGTGAACCACACTGTGTCTGGAAACAAGGGAAGTATCTGGGTCCAAAAGTTCAGCAACCAACTTGTCTGAGAAGGGCAAGAAGGGGTCATGAGAAACCAACTGGGGCAGTTCCCTGCTGTAGTAACTTGCCAGCTGATCCAGAACTTCCTGCTTTTGAGGAAAACCAGCCTGACTTCCAAGAATGGGAAGGCCTGGGAATATAGCTTCCCGGCAGTGATATGAGCCTGAGCATCCCTGCTCATACTAAAGAAAGGGTCCCCCATGGGAAAAATCCTCCCTCTTGGGCACCAAAGACCTCAGGAGGATCACAGCCTGGGAAGAGACCACCCATGGCTAGTGGAGGAGACTTCCTCTTGCTGCAGCCATTCATCCTACCCATGCTGGGGCTTCCCAGATGGATGGGGCAGGGACCAGACCCTCCCAGGCTTGACTTCACCGCTGGCAAACACCCTGAGCAAAGTATCTAGTGTTTGGGCTTTGAGATGGATGCTGGACACTTTGTTATAGAGCTCTGGGGCCAAACTTGCAAGCAGAGTATCCTTACCACGTAGTTCTCATAGGTTGCAAAGTCATAGTAGTAAAGCTTTCCCTCTCCCCCGATGTAGATGGCAGAGGTGTTTTCTTTATGATAGAAGACCGGGTACTTCTCACTCCTGGGGAACACGTACTCCTTTGTACCTACAACAGCACAGAGGACACACTGGTCAGGGCAACGGCAGCACCCACAGGCAGCTCAGGCTGATCCACTCCTTCTCCATGTCCTCAGTGGGAGCGATGAGAAAAACAAGGATGCAGGGCTGGGGCCCCGCAGGGATGCCTGGCCTGGCTCCAGGCAGGCAGGGAAAGGCAGCTCCCAGGCTCTGAGCTCAGCTATTGTTCCCTTGGCCCCAGGGGACAGGAGAGCTGGAGCAGGACACAATGGAGCAGCCCTGCCTCATCCCTCAAGGGCTGGTGATGGAGGAGGAAGAGAAAGGGAAACTTTGCTGCTGGAGCTCTACAGAGAGCAGAAGCTCAAAGTGACTTAGAAGCTGCTCCTTCCCACCTGCTCTAATGGCCCAGTGCCTCCTGCCTCCCAGCATGGAGACAAAGGGCTCCCTCCCCTTGCTGCACATCCTCTGGCAACCCCTCCAAGTAACCATCTCCTTGACGTGGCTCTTGCATGCTCTTGCATTTGCCATGCCTTGCAGAGGGGGCTCAACCTCCCCATGCCCATTATCTCCTACCAGCCTCAGAGCATCACACCTCTCCTCGCCAGCCTCCAGCTGCACTGTCAGCATCCTCCCTCCATGGGCCAGGAAGGATGGACAGCATCCGGAACCACGAGTGACATGGGAAGGGGGTATAAAAAGCTACAACTCCATCTCCACCCCCAGATGTGAACAAGAAGTGAGCTGCAAGACCCAGGACCCACGTCACAGCCGGTTGCTGCAGATGGGAAGCTCTGCAGGCCCAGCTGGGAGGGAGAACTGCTTGTCCTTCCCTTCCTTCCTTCCGCTTTCACCTTCCAGTTTTTCCAGCTCCTCTTCCCTAAAAACATCCTCCTTTTCCCTCTGTGTCGCCAACTCAGGTGTGGGAGGCCAGTGCCGTGGCGCAGTTGTGAGCCTCCTTCCAGAGGCTTTGGCTGTTTGCCCATGGGATCCACTGATCCCACAGCACTCTCCGGGATGGCGCAGCCACTTCTGGGAGCTTTGAGTCCCCATTCCGGGGCCCAAAGGCTGCCCTGGCCCCTGCCATGGTTTGCAGCAATGACACGAGAGGGATTTCTCCTCCAAGGGGCAGAAACCTGGGCTCAGGGTGATCCCTGCCTGCTGTGACAGGGCACTCTGCTTTCCTTTCTCCCTCTCCCGTAGGAGAGGGGGCCTCTCTCTTGGCAATGCCACTGCTCCCAGCGACAGACAAAGGCTGTGTGTGCCTCGGGAGCTGGCTGCCTGCACAGACAGGCAATTAATCAGTGGCACGTGTCCCTCTGCTCATGGCAAAGGACAATCTTTGCCCAGCCCAGCAGCCCCCCTCTCTCGGAGGATGCTGTGTGGGGTCCTGCCAAGGCCATGGAGCCAAAAGTGAGAAAGACTCAGTAGAGGTCACTGGGGTGCTGAATGCCTGCTTGAGCTGTGCCTTTTCCCCCCATTTCACTCACTAAGCTGGTGGGCCTCCAATCCCTGTGGGGTTAAACTCCAGCAAGGCTTGGCTAGGGGGGGATGTGGCCAGCCCCCACCTTGGGATGGGAAACCCTACCAGCCCCATAGGCTGTTCTTTCACAAGTCACCTTAGCCACAAAGAGAGAGGTGAAGTTGTCTCAGGCTACAGAAACCATCTCTGCCCTCCAGCTCCTCGCTAACACAACACCTCTGGCTGCCCTTCCCCTGTACACTGGGATGGGGGCCAGCAGCCAGGGATGAGAGCCCCTGCCTGCTCCTGCTCACCTTCCCAGCCTTGCCCCAGCCTCTCCTCTGTCCAAGGACTCCTGAGCATATGCTTTGCCTGCTGGAGAAGCTGGCATCCACTCTTTGCCAAGTGACTATGCAATTCCTTTGCCTCCAAGCAGGAAGCCAGCCAGGCATGCAGGTAGCCCAGGAACTCACCAGCCACAGACTCAGGCTATGCTCGCCAGGGAAAATTCATCTCCTTGTGCAGCCCTCAAAACCCCCTTCTTGACCCAACCCACAGGCACACACACAGGAGCCCCTAAAGCCCTTCAACCATCCAGCTACCACCAATACAACCCAGCACCACAACCAGGTCTGTCCCAACCTCAGCAAACTAGGCTCCTGTTTTCAGACCTCAATCCCAGCCCCTACATTTGCTGCTAATCCAGGATAATTCACACCTGGAGCTGCTCCTCCTGCACCTCACCCCTGTGTAAACCTCAGCCCCATGTGCTCCTTCTACCTTTGGTCTCATCTGGAGGCTTTTCCACGCCACTGCCTCTGTGTGAACCATGGCTCACACCAACCTGCAAGAGCATATTTATCTCCAAACAACCAGCAACAAACAAGCCCAAACCAATAATTTGGATGGCGTCAATGTATTATTTACCCTGCAGCTCCCCAGGGACAGCAGTGAATCACTGTGAGTAAACAGCTCCGCTAGCCAGGACCCAGAAGCGTGTTTACGGCTCCAGCACTGATTTAACTTCATCTACAAGGGAGACTATTAAAGGTGTTTCCATAAACTGGTGCTGGTGTCCCTTTGCTCCTTCGTCAGGCCTGCTGCTGACCTGCAAAGCTGGCATTCAGGCCCTGCTCTGCCTTAACAGCCTGGCTTAGGCAAACGGCTTGGTCGCCTTTGTCTCTGCTTTCCATCAGGCAGGATATGGGCAGCAGTCCTGCTGCAAACCTGGAACTGAGGACCTATGGTATAAATAACTTCAAGAGCCAGGGATCATAGAATCCAGCCTGGTTTGTGTTGGAAGGGACCTCAAAGCTCATCCAGCTCCAACCCCTGCCACAAGCAGGGAGCCCTTCCACTGGAGCAGCTTGCTCCAAGTCCCTGTGTCCAACCTGGCCTTGAACACTGCCAGGGATGGGGCAGCCACAGCTTCTCTGGGCACCCTGTGCCAGCGCCTCAGCACCCTCACAGGGAACAGCTTCTGCCTGAGAGCTCAGCTCAGTCTCCCCTCAGGCAGGTTCAAGCCATTCCCCTTGACCTGTCCCTTCGGCCCTTGTCCAACGCCCCTCCCCAGATGATGAAGCAGAGAGCATCCAATCAGCCACACCATGTCCCAGAGAAGGGAACGTGCCTCTCTTAGCAGGTCCCAGGCTGCTTCTGGCACTGCAAAGAAAGGCTCATCCCTTGGGAGGGGGAAGGCATGGCCCTGCCACCACCCTGCCTCCAAAATCAACCCTGCAGAGGACACAGGGCTCATTCCAGCGCCTGCCTAACCCTGCTGCTCCCTCTGCCTGGCATTTACTGCAAACCCCACCGGCATCGTGCACATCAATGCCCCGATTGTCAATTGAAATGCTAACCCCAGCAAGGCCTGAATGGGAGATAGAGCAGCTTTGTGCTCACAGGGGGATGGAGGGTACCACAGCAGCCTGAAGAATGATATTAAATGAGGGTGAAGGAGGGAGCCCGATGCATCTCGGAAGGATGCCTGCAGGGTGAGGTCACAGGAAAGGAGGGCAATGAAAGAGGGAGATGCTCTGGATGAAGGCAGGGAGGCCTGTCCTTAACACACAGAGCGATGTGGATAACAGAGAGAGCAATCCTTCCCATCTAGTAGGATAAAACATGCCTGCCTCCCTAGACCTGGCTTGGGCAAACCCACTTTAATGCCGCACCAAAGTCTCTCTAGCTCCTTCAGAAAGAGCCTCCCCAGCACCATGATAATGTTGGGTTTCCACAGCTTTGTGCAGGGGAAACCTGCCCCCACCTCCAGAACAACCAGCCTGGCTGCAGGCAGACCCAGCTCCCATTCCTGCTGGAGGGCTAACTCAGCTGCTGAGCTCCTGCTTCACTTCCCATCCCACCATTCCCTGGTCTAGCAGCAGCTCCAACATCCCAGATACTCGCTTAGTCCCTGGTGAACTGCTGTTCACTGGTGCTGGGGGAGGACCACATCTCCTTAAGGTGGAGGTGGTGGTTCCATTCTGCAATGGTGCCAGCACTGTCAAATAAGCAACTGGGAAAATGGGAAGCTTGGGAAAGATAACAAGGAAAGGAGAGCAAGGGAAGAACCTGCTGCCTCTTGGGAGCTGCTGCAGAAAAGAGGCAGATCCTTTACTTGCTGCTTGTAAACGCCTGACGCGGGACCCCCATTGGCATATGAAGAGGAGAAACCCGAGTGTGGGGTTTACATTCTCCTTGGCATCAGCCACACCACTGCCTGCACTATCCCACCTCCTGCTGCCATTCCATGAGGACACAGGGCCGGGCCACAAGCCAAACCGGGATATAAAGTGGTGCAGCTTCCCGACGGCAGGCAATGCACCCGGCAGCATGGGAGCTCTGCCTGCTGCAGCACATTGTAACACACTCAGTCATCACCATCCTGCATCCCACCCTCCCGGGTGACGCTGGTGACACTGCCACCTGCCCGGCTGCCAATGGGGCTGACAGCATGCT
The DNA here is from genome assembly GCA_002631895.1 of Agapornis roseicollis. Lineage (NCBI taxonomy): Eukaryota > Metazoa > Chordata > Aves > Psittaciformes > Psittacidae > Agapornis > Agapornis roseicollis. Next base: position 92,675 of record NDXB01011076.1, read on the forward strand.
CCTGCCTGAATCACAGCACCAGTCACATCCTTTCCTGGTCCCCTCCTTCTCCAAACAATTCCTCATCTCCCAGTTTATTTCTTCCTTCTTTTTGGCACAGACGGAACAGATTATGACCCTGCTAGCAGCATGTCTCTGCTGCAATCTGACTGGGACTGGTTCTGACGGAAGAAGGAAAAGCCGCCTGCTCGATGCTGACTCAAGGGCTGGCAATGCCGGGAGTCCCCTGGGTCTTATCCTCTACACCTGTGCAGGAGCACTCATCTGCCACCAGCGTGGCCTGGCCGTGAGTCAGGGCTGACTCTGCGCTCCAGGGAACACCTGCTTTGGGAACACAAGAGCCACTCTGCCTCGATGACACCCACCCCTCTTCCGCTCCCGCTTCCCCGCGTACGCAGGATGCATGACAAGCAGCTCAGCACACAGAAACCAACTGCTATCCCTGGGAATGTGATCCACATCCACTGCCCTAGTCACCCACTGGGGGGTCAGGGCTCCTGTTCCCAGCTCTGACAACACCCGTAGGGCAGTTCCAGTTTCACTACTGGAAACTGGGAGGACAATCCCTGGATTTCCTACTTGCGTGACCAGTACCAGCTCCAGGAGCCCCACCAGCAGATGACGGGAGCATGGGAAGTCACGACGCCTATCCCAGAGGGATGGAGACACCCAAGGGGGACTTGCCACAGATTCCCTCCATCCCAGGGAGAAGGACTGGAGCGCACCACACCGCTCCCATCCCAGAGCCATGTGCCGTCTGTCTCCCCAGCTCCATGACGAATGCCGGCATGAATTCAGAGATCCATGGGTCTTTTTTTAGATTATCTATAAATTCCCAAGTTGAGACATTTCAGCGGGAACAAGCGTGCCTCCAGGAGCTGCTGTGCTCACCAAGCTGCTGGGCTCTCCTTCCTTCTGACTTTGCCCAAAGGGAGAGACGTGACACAAGGAAAGCGGAAAGTGCTCACCCCCCTTTCCAAAGGATGGACACTTCAAGCAGCCTCATGGGCTTCTGGGACCCCGTTAACAATAAACCAAGGGGTTTCTATAGGAACAACTTGTCTCTAGGTGAGGTGACCCAGGGAGGATGTCTGTGGGGTGGGGGGGTTGCTCTGAGCTGCCATGCAGTAATTTCATGGGTTCAACACATGAGTTGCAATGCGCCCCACGGGAAACGAAACGCTTTTGTGGGAGGGGTTTCTGGGAAAGGGGTGAAAATGCAACTTAAAAGTGTGAAAGCACCCTCCTTTAGCTGCAGCCCCGGAGCTGCTGTCCTTGCCGCTGCTCCTCAGTGCTGGGAAGCAGAGGCACAGGAAGGCCAAAGGATCACCCTGCAGGGAGCATCGCTCAGTGCCCAGGGCAGCCCCGCACCGTTCGGGTTCAGTGCTCCAACACCAGGCATACTCCACAGAAAACAACATCAAAGCAGCAGAGCAACCACCACTCACTCCCCTGCAGCTTCCTACCCCTCTAGAGCCCTCCCACAGCCAAGTATCATTCTTGTCTCCCTCCATCCCTTTTGCCCACCTATTTAGCACAGCACAGTGCAGGAGACTGGGAGCATGGCCACAAGCTGATGGCCAGCAGCCTGGTGCATCCCAGGAGGGGTTTGTGCTGCCTGCTCTCCCCCCTTGGTCTCCCCTCTCACTTTCCTTTCTGGATGTTTGCAGGGATTCCCCAGGACTCCTCTGTGGTCCCGCACAAGTCAAAAGGCATTGGGGAGCAGCAGTGGAAACCAGGCAGCCAGAGAGTGCTAAAACCCTCTCTTGCTATAGTAGGACCATAGACACGCATGGTTCCTGCTCCTGAAAGCCCTCTCCTGGGGACCACACAGCTCCCTGCCACAGGGAGACCCATGCCCATGAGAGCCAAAGGGTAAATGGGTTAAACCAGCCCTGTCTGGGCATCAGTCACCTCTTACGTCTTTCACAACCCTTCCCACCAGGGCAGGGAAGGGCAATGGCCAGGCAGGGCAGCAACAAGCAGCTGCCTTTGCTTTAGCCAAATGGTCCCACAAATGCATCCCAAGAGTATGTGTGTGCCCAGAAAGGATGGAGTAAGTCAAACAGTTTCCCAGGGAAGGCAAAGCGCTTTCTCATCAGCTTGGGGGGGGGGGGGGAAAAAAACCCAGCCGGAATTTTTCCCTGGCCCCCACCCCTG